>JAUZSV010345243.1:0-11486 GCA_034780495.1 Parotocinclus cesarpintoi | reverse complement strand
TCACACACACACACTCTCACACACACACACTCTCACACACAAACACACACACACACACACACACACACATACACACATACACACATACACACATACAAACAATAAGATAAGTGATGTAGGTAGAAGTACTAGAAGTACCTAACAATATACATATGTAACATTTAGAAGCAGAACAGTGTGAACTCACGCAGTGCCCTTGTAGCTGAATTTCCAAGGCTCAGTAAGAGAAGAGAGGGTGCGCAGATCGTACGTCTGGTGTTTCTTCACCAACTTGCACTCCATTTTTTTCGGGGGGCAAACAACATCGGTAAGCCAGTGGAAGGTGCTGAAACAGCCCTGAGTTTCGCTCAGCAGCTTGGGTATGCCATGGCCCGCGGAGCGATCACACTTGAAAAAGATCGTTGACTGTTTCTTTGCAGCCACTGAAAAAAATCCAGAACATTAGTTAGTTTGAGCTTACAAAATGCCAGAAAGAAACAACAGTATAATGTGCAAAACATTTATTTTCACATTTTCAGGGATGAGGTACTCACCACTGGAACAGTAGCCCCATTTCTGGTCTTTGTCATAGCTGTTTGTCGTTGCACACCACTTCTTGCCAGCAGTTTGACCAGCAGTGATGCACTCAGAATAGGATTTGCCCAGATAAGTGAAAGGGAAGGCACAGGTTTCTCCGTTTGTAGTCACTGCATTAATAACCGTCATTATTGTTGAATATAACAACATAAATCAGAGGTTTGTAAAACTTTGCAAAGCACTGCAATACATTCAACAAAACCACTTAAAATGTTACTGTATGTTAGGGGTTTCACAACTAGTAATTTTACTAGTTGACTAGATTAAAAAAATGACTCGACTAGTCATGCTTTCCATAGCGAAAGCAAAAAGAAACTATGGAGGTCCTTATTTTAAATGAGTGCAGCTCAATTCTGATTAACAATGGCAAACAATGCGTTAAATCGTATTTGAAATACGAGACTGGTATGGTCTGTGAATTAAAATTCCAGCTTCAGTGCTTCCATAGGCTACACTTAAAAAAAAAAAACAATGAACAAATCTGCAAAATAATACAAAAGTTTGAGCCAGAATGAGATCCGGTGTTACACTGGTAGCTCTCAGATATAGAGCGCGTCACTCTAAATATAGAAGCATTTTATCAAATATAGAATGAAACAAGCAAAATGTATTTTAATGAAATGGTACTTATCTGTGTGAAATCTCCTTTCCAAACACTGAGATTACTCATTTTATTTGATGTAAATGGCTTAATGAGTTCCGCACTTATGCTTCAGGAAAGCTTGTGGGTGGCAAGGTTTGGAAATCGCAAAAAAACTAAAAAAAAAACCTTATGTCTTTTTCATTGATAGTCTATTTTAAAGGTTACTGTGTTAGGTGTTTAAATATGTTCCAGGACATTTAAATTTAATACCCACTTGACAGACAACATGCTCTGTGGTCCCTTTCCTGATGTTTTACAAATTAAGCACTGCAGAATTGTTGAGTTTTTTTCTCCTTCTGACTATACGACTACAGCATCCCATTGCAGCTAGTCAATGTCCTGAAAGACTATTAAACTGCCACTGCCGCCACTGCCGCCACTACTACTACTACTACTACTGTAGATGAAGACTGACCTGAAGGACATGGGTCTCCACCTCCATACTGCATGATAACAGTCTGATCTTCTCGACTATAGTTCAGGCTCATGGCCTGGCTCATGCCAAACGAGGATGTTGAAGCACCAGACAACAAACACACTGGACTACCCTTACAAGCCTCGTCGGTTGAAGTCCCACAGACGTTCAGGTGGTAGGTGCCAGATGGGACAGGGACCTAAAGTATACATTAATTTACAAAAATGTAAATGTTAACCTAGATAAACTGAACATCTGCCTTAAACACTATACAACAACATGTATATGGCTAGCTACCTGAACATCTCCGGACAGACGTGATAGGTCAAAGGTGTACTGCATCTCAGAGACTTTAAGTTTGCAGCCCTCTGCACTGACCGTCTCCGGACACACCACCGGAGTCGCCCATTCAAACACGTACATACAGTCTAGCTGACGCATCATCACCGGAGCACCCTGCGTTCACACAGGAAAGCAGTACATAATACATATACAATTACAAAATATTACATAATACATACAAAATTTACAAAATACATATACAAAATATTGTAATACGGACGCGCACGCATGCGCACGCACAAACACGCACACTGAACCTTGGTGTTATAGGCTGTGTGTGATTCTTACTAGCTCGCTGCCGATTTGGCAGGTGAAAATTATTTTGGAGGTGTAGTTTGTTGAAGGGTCAGAGGCACATGGAGTACTACTGGTAAACTTGATCACCACCTGGTAAAGATAAAATGCATCCAATGAGTAGGAAACTCAGACAGAATAAAAAAAAAAATAACATATACAAACTCAAACATTTGCTTAAAAAATAAGACTGTGAACCCTGTGTTTTGGCATTATCTACTCCAGTAATAAAGTGTAGTGTAATTTTCATACAAATCACAATAACTCTACAAAAGCAACAGTTCTAGTAACATGAGACTGCATGCCCTTTCCTCCTTAAAGCATAAAAGAAAGTATCAAAAAAAAAAAAAAAAAAATCACAACATCCATGTAATTTCAGAAAAACCTGGAGGGGCTCCAGAATCATTACTAATGATTTGGATGTCTTTATTGGATGAGATCACATCAAGAGCAAGAGCACTGGTACAACTAGCCTTAAAGATGGGACCATGCAAGCCATGTCTGAACCATACCTCCGCCTACAGTCAATGAGTGCGTTTACATGCACACAATAATTCGATAGCTAAAGAAAATCATATTAAATCACTAATCTGATCAGTGAGTTTCTATGTGCTCAGTGATCAGATAACAGATAACTTTTGGGTTTACATGACTCTTGCAGTAATTGGATTACTACTTTGCCCACAGTGACTTCAAATTTTATTAATTACATACTGAGCATATATCGGAATATCCATAAAAGCATTCAATAATAATTTTGGTGCATTAAATTTGGGGCAGCATTTAATTCCAGGGTTACCAGATCCTTTCAGAAAAAAATAAGCCTTTAGTCAGCATAAAAAGCCCCAAAAAATAACAAGTCTAAAATAAGCAGAACTGTCAGCCATGTGCAGACAGAAAAAAAAAAAAAAATAGAAAGAGAAAGAAAAAAAAAATAGGAAAAGCAAGGATAAATACGCCAAGATATCCGATTTATGAGTCCAGCTCTCTATCAGATTTCATACTTTGATTTCCAGCGTATAAAACAGTATGCTGTTTATATGAGCACTGCAGAAATACCAAAGCTAAACAGAATGGTACCACATTTTCACTACCTAATGCAGAAAACCAGGTTGTAACTGTTAACTGTTACTGTTGTAAAAACAAAAAATATATATTATATATATAAGAAAGAAAGCAACCCACCTCATCAGTCGGGGGGTTGTACTGAGGGGAAGCAGCACGTCCGATGTCCTGCACAGAGGGAAAACAAGCACGGTTACACAGCTGTTCATGTACAGGGAACAGAAAGTTCAGCAAAACAATTTCATTACAGAACAACTGGCTTAGTAACTCACTCACTATAACAAGACCTGAGAGCTCATGTCCTGACAAACAATGCAATCAAGAACAGACACTGTTTCAAAGCATTGAAACAGTTACTTTTGTTTACTTATATGTCAGCCCAGTCTAATGGTAGCCTAGTGGAAATCCTGAACAATATAATGTTCATAGTGAAATAAGATATATATTTGTGTGGGTAACACCTAATAAAAACACTGAATTGGTTAATTAATTGTATTATAACCAGCAGAGAGTTATTAACTACAGCAATGAGGTTTTAACAGCTCTAGAGGAACAATTAAAGGCTACAAGTAGGGTCGCATGGGAAAATAAGATGGCCTTGGATTGGGTACTGGCCAATAAAGGGACTGTGGTGGCCTCGTGGTTAAGGTACTGGACTCTGGACCAGAAGGCCAAGGGTTCAAATACCACCTCTGCCAAGCCTGCCACAGTTGAGCCCTTGAGCAAGACCCTTAACCCACGATTGCTTGGATTATAAGATTGTATTACTTGTAAGTCACTCCGGATAAGGGTCTCTGCTAAATGCTGTAAATGTAAAATAAAGGTGAATTGTTGCACATATATTGTTCACAATACCGCACCAAATGGTTCATTCGATAGAGCTATGAAGAAAATGAGAAGGTTTGCAAAACAAGATGACATCAAATTCAGGGAGTGATTTAGTGATTTGATTTTATTCTTCATCAATGCCACTCTAGGTGATGCTGTAACCTATGACAACCTTTGAAATGGCTATGTTCCTGTGATACAAATTCATTTTACAGTTTGACTATATTGTTATTTGTTGGACTGGCAAATCAGTACTTCAGAATTAAATCAGTTGATTACTATTTCCTCATTCACTTAATTTCTGAAGCATATGATTGAGAACTAAATTAAACACATTGTTTAGATGAGGCTCATTACACATACACACATGGATAAAAGACTAATAATTGTTAAAGCAGGACAAATTTCTTTAAGTGGAAAATGATTCTTTAAATATATTTGATATTATATATTTTATATATATTTTAGATATGAAATTTTTGTTGAAGATTCATCCATAAGTGTAATTACTTTTAGTTGAGGCATTGATTATAATGCCTCAAGGGGTGGAATGTGGAATAATTCATGTTACTAGGGTAGTACATTCTTAAATAAGTAAAGTCACTAAATTAATATGAAGGCAAAAGGAATGAACTGATTCTTTCTGTAAATGACTGTGGGACGGTCATTTGCCAAATCCTGGGAACTCTTGAAAACATAAGCTTAAGTATATGACACAGAAACCTTACAGAACTAAAACATATCAGTGTTAATCTTTACCCTTAGACTAAATTGTTATGAGCAAGGCAAAGCTAGGAGACACCCATCTCCCACCAGCTGTAAATGTCAATAGATCAGGATGACCTAAGAGGCGGTGTACTGCTTTTTCCTATGCTAGTGACCATGAAAGTTCAATTAATTCTGCACAGAATGTATCTAAAGTAATGAATGCATGACACCTGCTGGTTAAATCTAATTTGTGTTCTAGATTGTAGGAATTAAGTTAATTGGTTAAACAGGATGTTCTTAGATATTATCACAGGCTTTTAAAACAGGGACAAGGATTTGCTTATATGTTGGTTTGACTCATGAATTTAATAAAAAACTTCTCCTTAGATCTTGGACTCAATCTCGATTATTGGACAAAATTGATTCTGTCAGCCTTAGAAACCCCACGACAGTATCAGTACAACCCATTCTATTGCCACTGTTCCAGAAATGTACACTTTATATTTTGAATGTGTTACAAGTGAGTGTTGCAGAAACAGCAGAGCGCAGTTATTGGAAGGGGTGTCCTAAAACCTTTAACTATATAGTGTTTAACCAGTTGTAAGAGTATAAAAGCATCTGCCACACAACCAAATGTTAAAACAAAATGTAGGCAGTGTTACTACACTGAACTTAAGGCACTCACTATTGGTTCTCCATTATCTGGGTTCAAGCACACTGCAGCTCCAGGAGGACATTTCACACCTGGGATGGGGTTGAGTGGCTTACAGATGTTGATGTAGAAGTCAGGAGACTTGTCCTTGTCCACATCTTCATCTGTGGCAGTGTAGTAGCCGTCCACATTAATCAGAGGAGTAAGATCTATCAGAGTAGTTCCATTCCATACAGAGCAAGTCACCTAAAGACAGGGCAGTTTAATCAAGAAGCCAGCGTTATGATAGCGGGTCTTATTGATTTCTCCCTGAACGGACAGTGAGACTAAAAAAGTGGAAACTAATCAAGACCAGGAAAGCAGAGTAAAACTTTGTGTTGAGTCAAAATGTGTGTGTAATGCTTGAAACATGGGAAAAATCATTTATCTATGTCAAATATAATCTAGTTAATAACTTGAAAATGGTAGAGGTGTAATGATTCACTATGCTCACGATTCAAATCTTTTCAGCATTAAATTTCCTCTAAATGATTTGTTTTTACATTTGACAAAAGTCATTTGTTTTTTAATTTCGGTAGAGTAAACACTTTTTGTAAACAATAAAACTGTAGTCCCTTGCAATTAAAAGAAGAGAGAAATAATCCAGACACGGTTGCCAGGTTTGCTAATCGTAGACTTGGCTTTTCATGAGAACCCATATATGCATCTGTAAGTATAACTGCATTTCGGAATTGTATTAGATAAAAAAAAAAAAATAATCAGGACGGTATAATCCAATTAAATTGAGGATGCATCTTCCCACCCGACAACAACGTTGTTGTTTCATCTTCACACCCCTATTGAAAATTGCCCTCGATTGCCCTGATCAGTATTTAATTAATGAAATGACAGGTCCTATTAACGGTGATCTAATTTAAGAGTCTTATTAATATCAATACAATTACATATTTAAATGTAATCTTTGCAGAAAACTGATTTAACCTCCTTCACTATAAAACTCATCAGGACAAAACTGTTGTCTAACAGCGCCGAAACTTCAGCACAAGCCTGTCTGCTTGGCACATGCCTTTCGTTGACTTACCTGTTGTTCGCAGACCAGCGGAGTATGCCAGGAGAAAAAGTGAGTGCATGTGTCTTTGTCCGAGTCGACCAGTACAGGCTCACTAGTGCCGCTTCCCTCTGATTTGCAGACAAAGCTGATGATGCTCTTGTGTTTCAGAGTTGGATTTGCAGCGCACACATCTCCGCCCTCATAGGTCAGCTCCACCACCTGATCCTTGAAGACCAGCTTCTTATTAGCAATGCCTCCATTTAAAGCAGTCGTAGCATCCTTGATACACACTCCTGCAGTATAGACACAGTCATCAATGTGTTCGGATAAACTGAGAGAATGTAAACAAGAAGACATTCTTTCTGGGGCATTACCTGATCCAGAAGCACAGCCTGCATTCTCTATGGAGCCACACACATTAAGGCGGTACATCTTTCTCAGTTCTTTGTGGTGATACACAATGTAACCAGCTTCTCTAGTGAGGGCGTTTAGGTCAAAAAGATGCCCTGTTGAGGATATTTACTTACATTTAATTCAAAAGGCCAATATTGTTATAAACCAAATATAATAACTCCCTGAGGAGTTATACTGTTAGAAGTAGGATCTAATTTGGTTGTTCTTGAAACATTACATACAAATTATTAAAATGTAGGCAGCATAGTTATGCAAAAGACAAACTGCTGTGACTATTTCGACTAAAGTCTATTTCACAGAACAATCAAGAATCTATTGTTGTTATGGTAATGGCACGGGAAGACAGAGCTAGATAGTTGGGTATTGATATAGGTTGTGTCCAATCACAAGCCTGGATTATTCTTATTTCCTACCTTTATTTCTTTGCACATTCACTGCTTAGTCGTGCTTGTAGGTTCTGACCTAGGTATGGGCTGTATGATGGTATTCTGGGATACCACACTAATTAAAAATGCTAACTGTATTAATTTGTGGAAACCATGTTTAAAACCAGACTTGTTTTGAGTACTGCTGGGTAGTCTGTTTTAGTTCGAATTAGTAAGTCTCTGTAAAGTTATTCCGTAATGAATTTAAAGCTAGGACCTTTTATTTTACGAAAGGGGGAAGTTTCAGTTTAGACTTTAGACCATTAGTTTAGCGAATTTAAATTGTTTGGCCCAACAAATAGTAGCAATTGTGTTATATAACCTGACAAACATGTAAATACCGTCCAACTCTATCAAAACAGAAGATTCATAATAATGGCACTGACTCACCGGTGCGTGGATTGGAGACCTTACAGTCTCCGTGCTCGGTAGTGTTGAGAGGACACGCTGCAGCAGTAAACCACACAAACTTGTACACACAATCCTCCAGCGCCGTGATCAGAGTGGGCTTAGAGTTCTACACACACAAACACGCCCACACACAAACACGCCCACACACAAACACACAGATTTGGCCCCAGTTTATTCACTGAGCACCTTTACTTCCAAAAACTCTCAACATTTACACAGATTAGCCAAAACAGTAAATAACCTGTTCTGTAACAATGAGTCCTGCTTCAAATTTGCACTCATGTAAAATCCCCAGACCCACAAGCCGAAAATTATTCAGCACATTACACATACGCTCTCCCTACAAGTGTGTCTTCTTCTGAAGGTACATTCTGGTGCGACCCATTCCCCAGATAAAGTCCCACATACTGACCATCCATGTGATTAAAAAAAAAATCAGCCCCATGTGGACCCATTCTCTCTATTTGGACCAGTCCATGAGCCTTCGGTGCCAACATCTCGTTTCCCATTTGTCCCATATCCAAGACATCAATTGTGAGGTCTACTGTTTAATAAATATTTAATATATCCCAGTTTAATCATTTTTTAAAGAGACAAATAGAAATAAATATAGACATTGCATGGGGGCTCTGGGAGTCTGGAGTGGAGTCGAACTTGTACACTGAATAAGACACCTATATACTACAGGTAGGGTAATTGTCACTGCCGCATAAGATCACGCGATCATTCTCTGCTCCATCAGACATAGTTAATGGTGCCTGCATGATGATCTCTACACCACTAACAGAACATCAAAAATTAACTTTGGAAAAATAGCACTCAACTCTGATGCTATGCAGTTAAAAATGAGTGTAAGGTACTAGGGCTCCTCTAGTACCTCACAGAAAGGGATTTACTGTACATTGGGATGGACCACAATGTAGCTGGCTAGCTTTCTGATGAGCTATAAATTTAAAGCCTGTGATCTTACGGTGCTTTGCTTTTGCTAATAATATAAAAAGGATTGCACCAGAGTGCAAATGTGTTTACAAAACGTTTTCATCCACAATAGCGAGTTCACAAATTTCTTTCCTTACATTTGGGGGGAAATTGGTCTTCAACAATGTTTAGGGAGGTCGCATGTGACATAGTAACATCCACCCAAGGTTTCCTAGCAGAATTATAATCAGAGCATCAGACTCTCAAGGTTATTGATGTCACCTGTCAGTTGTCTTAATATTAAGGTTAAATTCATGTCCGAGTCTGTGTGTATTTTATGAGTGTCTCACCACTTTGTTGTGGTCACATTTGAAGCGAAGGATTGTTGTTCGATTGCGGTCTTCACCGGGACAGGACGCCCCGTCTGTGTACTTTAGAACCAGTGTGTCTGACTCCCACTGCAGCTCGGACTGAGTCTCTCCCAGACTCACA
Organism: Parotocinclus cesarpintoi; assembly: GCA_034780495.1. NCBI lineage: Eukaryota > Metazoa > Chordata > Actinopteri > Siluriformes > Loricariidae > Parotocinclus > Parotocinclus cesarpintoi. The sequence goes on along the minus strand of JAUZSV010345243.1, from coordinate 2,252 downwards.
TAATCCTCACCAGTCTTCATACACGCTGCAGCATCACTTGGACATCCCCAAGAACCTTATTCAACAAGTACACATGAATCTATCTATCATAATCTAATATATACACACACACCCCTTCTCCCAAGCATCCTCTGGCTAACACTCGTAGTTGTTCGTTTAATTGGTTTTTTTACCATATACAGTGGTTATGGAAAGAATTCAGAATCTCTCTCTCACGCACGCACGCACGCACAAACAAACAAACAAACAAACAAATTAAAATGGTTAAGGCACTGGACTGTAGATCAGAAGGTCCAGGGTTCAAATCCCAGCTCTCCCAAGCTGTTGGGTCCTTCAGCAAGATCCTTAAGCAAGACCCTTAAACCCTCTTTCTTGAATTGTAAGACTGCATCAGTTGTAGGCACTCTAGATAAGGGCGTCTGCTAAATGACATAAATGTACCATGTATGTGTAAATACTGAAGTTTGAGAATCCTCTGCACTGTGCGAATATTACTTACAATAGCATCTTTGGTGAGCAGTAAGATTTCACGTTTGACTTTATGCCCCAAAAACTACAGCAGCATCCAAAGTGAATATCTCTGTCAGTTAGACACTTACTCGTAATAAAAACATGCTAAATTAATTTTTAAATTCTGTTTTACAGCAATACACCAGTGTAGCGGTACACCCAATAATCACAAATGATAATCCCAGTTTGCTCAATGTATAGCTCTGGCTTACCACTCTGAGGAACTAGAGACTTGCACACGTTGATGTAGAAGCGTTGGTTCTTTACTGTTTGTGGCAGGACCACCCAGTTACTGCTGTGCAGAGCCAGGGAGGAAAGATCATACGAGTGTCCAGTGCCATCACTGCGTAAAAATAAACTTATATTACTTGAAAATAAGAGATGAAACTCACAAAGGAGTCCAACACCAACTACATAGTTTAGATGGTAACTGGCAACATTTTAGTAATAAAAAAAGGTTTCTTTAATTTTTTTTTGTCAAACATATAGTATACATAGTTTCCTCACACACATTAAACAACCCAAATACAATATAGAATTTGTCACAACCCAAATAAGAATTGCTCCAGGTCAATCTGTAGTTGTTAATATTTTTGCATTCTTTGTACTAGGGGTGTAACGATGCAACATTAAAAAAAATAATGTTACGATGTGCATCCTCAAGATTAGGGTTGAGTAGTGTCAGCATTTTATTGATTCTGATTCTTTTTCATAATCGCTTCCAAGCTTATATCTAACCATTTTGCATTTTTTTCCACAATTGTAGAATCTAAGGAATATCTTATTTGGAATCTTTAAACTTCTATTTTTACTTCCCATTTAAACCTATTATAATTATTAAAATTAAAAAGTCTACTGCTAAATTGGCAATCTGTTTTTATGCACGTTTTACTACAATAGAACATTGTGTTTACAATTTTAAACCTGTATGGCATCCAAGCTTATCAGCCAATTTAAACCCTAAATATTAAAACCAGAATATAATCAGATATGTACACACACGATATTCTTTGGTGTCTGCATGTCTTATATGAGTAAGGATTCTTACTTGTAGGAGCAGCTGATGGTTTTAAAAGGGTGGCATGCCAGTGCAGTGTGCCATTCAAACAGGTAGGTACAGTCTGCTGTCTCTTTAATGAACGTTGGCTTCCCCTGCAGGCACGTTCAGACATGTTAGGGAAAAAAAACCTTCAATAATAAGAACTACATTCAAAAGTCTATTTGCAGACCATAAAATGCTTGCCTTTAAGTTTATATAAAGAAATTCCGAATCATAGGTGACTACAGGATTTGAAGACATAGTAATTATTGTTGTGTGATCTGACACAGTATTTAGATCATCCGGGGTCTAGGCACGACCTGGGACTGTGTCTAGGACGGCATCATAGTGGGGAGAGAGGACTGTAGTCTGTCAGTCAAATACCATTATCCAAACTGCTGCTATCTAAATCGTTCATTTAATAAATAATTAAATTAATATTAAATATTAAATTTTAACTTAACTTTTAAATTCAACATCAAGTCAATAGGTATCAGTGTACAACAGAAAAGGTAGAAACACATGCATTCTCTCTAGGCTACATTGTTATGAATATTTTTGTGAAGGTGTTCCATAGACAGAACACGTCAAAGTGGCACAGAAAGCGAGAGAGAGAGAGAGAGAGAGAGAGAGAGAGAGAGAGAGAGATAGAGAGAGTAAATGATTAAGATGAAATAAAATAAGACAGGCTTTATAAAATTGA
>JAUZSV010345135.1:0-11486 GCA_034780495.1 Parotocinclus cesarpintoi | reverse complement strand
GGTCTCTCCAGTACACAGTCTATAAAATACTTTCACTAATTACAAGCTATTTGATTTACACAAGTGGCATGGCCACATAAATAACAGGCTACAGTACACTGACGAGCAAAACGATGTTTAGCTAGGTGAGAAATTTCATACTGATGTCCATAAGAACACCTGGAGCGTGGGATTCTCATAAAAACGTTGCCTCCTAACCTGCTTTACATTCCCTCCACTGCCACATTCTTCACATAGTGTTATATTGTTTGTTTTTACATACAAGCTTCATGATTAATGCCAATTTCATATGTAAAATAATAATAAACAACCGTGTTGGTATTACATGTTGAAATGGCATTTGGTGACTTGATTGTTACATTGAGACTCGCTTCGTTACTTGTAATTAAGTGTCTTATTCCCACCTCTGTCCTTAAGTCTGGACATTTTAGAGATGTCCCAACCCAGTCGTCTGGCCATAACAATTTGTCCCTCAGGTCTACATGCCCCCATATTTCTCCCCCATACATCTCATTAACCATAACGGCCAACTGGGTTATGATTTTCCTCATATCTTGCCAGTTCCAATTGTAAAAAGATAATCAGTTATTCTGTGACTAGCCATAATGTTTTGTTTATCCTGTGTCATCTGTCCGAGTCAAAACGTAACATATTTTTCCAGCAAATTAATGTAAAATGTAATGTAAAGTCCTGGGTTATACTTTTGACTGGGGGTTTCATTCGGTTCATTGGGTGGCTTTAAAGAACTGTTTAAATAGATTGTGTTTTCTGATGGTTGATATTAGATGAGTGACGCCCACACACACAAACACACAAACACACACACACACAAACACACAAACACAAACACAAACACAAACACACACACATGTCTCCAACATGTCTGCAATATTCTCAAATCAATAAACTATATGACAGAGCAAGATGGTACCAGTTTTGGTCAGCCTCGACACTATTGCACATTTACTAACACGTTTAGAACACATTAAAAGCTTTTTTGTGGGTCACACTCCGTCGAATTTGGAGCCAATAACTGTAAACAAAGATGTCGCATGAGAACATGAGATGAGATGTTTGCAGCAGACCTTCCGTGCTCTTATTGCTGCCGTTAATTGTGTCCCTGTTTTTAACTCAGCAGCCTTTGTTGGAGAGGCCCATTAACCCCGTATTTGAAATATCAAGCAAATTAGCATCGGTTCAGGACAAAGGAAGGCACGTCTAGCCTCTGTGCCACACTGCTTTTCCTTATCATTAGCCTTTAGCATGAAAAAAGGCAATTATTCGACATCGCTGGGCCACAAAGCCATTCCACCCAACAGCCTCATTCCAGGCTCTTCTTTTAAAATATAATTAAAAAATGACTTACGGATTTGCAACCTTTCATGGTGTGACTTGAAGGCAACACCAGTTTTGGCTTGGGAAAACAAAAGCCTGAATGCACGTTCATTTCTGTTGTGTTTACAGTTAACTTGGAACAATGAAGAAATTAACAAAAAATGCTGAGCTGAAGAAGTATCACAATATCTGATATTTGAATGATCTACAATAAGACTGGAAGAGCTGCAGGTTATATACACACTACTCACAAAAAAGGGACTTTTTCATAGCCTATTTCATTTGGAAATATCCCCTATTTTTGATGAGCAGAATCTAATTATCATACGCAGAACTATGCCAATATCTTTTGCCAACGTTACATTAGACGACCTTCGTTTTAACAACGGCACAACCTCAATTAAAGTGAAGCTGGGACGTTGGGTAAGACAAATAAAAACAGAATACGATGATTTGCACATCCATTTCAATCCATATTTAATTGAATACACTACAAAGACAGGATACTTAATGTTCAAACAGATAAACTTTATCGTTAACAGTGGTCATTCTATGTTGTTTACCTGTACATAATTGTCAGTAGTTGTGTTAGAACCTTGTTATTTTAAGTCTACTGTTTTGTTATTTTGTAGTACTTTGGTTCTGTTCATTTTTAAAGCTTAACAAAGCCTCGTAATCCCGCGTCCGCTCAAACGATTTGACATTTAGACGATCAGTAGAAAATGCGACTTGAGACAGAAATGAAGTGTAAATACTTGCCTCCATTCTTCAACCATCAAACATGTCTTGGCAGTTCATGCATGGTGAGGAGAACGACTGGGAACATTTAATGCCATGTTTTAATAACATGGGAAAATCTATGGGAACTGCTGATGTGCAGAACTCTGTCACGACTCGGTGATCTAGCGCTGTGCTGTCACTTCAAAGGCTGCCAGTGTGTGCGTTTGTGCGTTTTAATATCCGACTCATAAACCGGTATCATGTGTGGGAACATATTAGCATTATTAGCATCAAAGCTAAGGGTCCGCAGTCTGTGTCTCTCTCTGTTGCACATCTGTTGATCTAGTTCACATATGTATGTGCATGGGTGTGTAGGATGAGTGTATAGTGTAGATTATAGATGTGTACATTTTGTGCCTTGCTAATAAGATAAATGTTGTTTTCCTAAAGTTTCCATTACCCTATTGGATCTGCAGTCCAATCCAACAACTTTATTGATCATTCTATTAAATTTTAGCCCTGCTAGACCTGCCCCTGTCTACTGTTTGGGCTCTTGTTGTGTAGTGGATATATCTAGAATTAAAAAATCAGGCCAGTGGTGAAGATTTGTAAAGTAAAAACTAGACTTTTTAATATCACGCTGTACCCTTGCATTTTGGTATGGTCAGGATCGCAGGGTTCTGATGCCATCACATGAAACCAGTAAAGCACAGGGTGGATTTTGCCGCTTCAACACCAGGGTATGATCCCCAGACTGATCACTTCTCCATCGCACAGACCGAGCTGGCAGCACAGGATGCAAGGTGGAAACCACTCTGGTCAGTGTGCCAGTTCTTTGCATTTTAGAGCTAACATCTGACCTAAGGTCTGTCTTTGGAATAGGGAGGGGACCTGAGTACCTGGAGGAAACATACCCAGACATTGGGAGAACATGCTCAAACACAAAGTCAAGCTTGAGGACCAACTGGGCCCTAACCACTGTGGCAGAGGAATAACTTGGAAACCTGGTTTTCTATTGGAAAGGAATCCTATTATCCTTATTTATCATATTAATATCCACAATATTTCTTTATTGGCCCAATAAGGCTCAACAGCGTTTTGGTCAGGTGACCATGGGGAAAAGTTCATTTTGGTTAGCATTCTTTGGCCATCATTGTTCTTTTAGTAGTTAGTAGTGCAAAGTTTTGAGGTGTTTTTGGGTCATTATTCTCCTGCATTATGATCCCTATTCTATGGATCTTTCTCCACACATATCCAAACAATCATTGGCACTACTGCTCTCAGACCCCCCCACTGTACGTGACTACAAATGTGTGATCACGAATCCTATTCAACCGCAAATATTTGGTTCAGACGAAGACCTTCTCCATTAAAACTGCATCAAACACAAAGTATCAGAAACTTTTCACAGGCGTTTTAAAGAAACAAGAACGCGTTCCATTTTGCGGCACTGAACATTGTGGGAAGTCGACAATAAGAGAGTAAACATTTTTCCATTTCAGTAATACGATGCCATATTCCAAAAGCAATTGCTTGCTATTCCATTTCATTTTCCATTAAAAGTGACATTTCATCTAGACGACAGCCTCCAGGGAAAATGCTACACACAACTAATGTGTCTGTGTATGTCAAAGCGTGTGAATGTGAATGTGTGTGTGTGTGTGCCTCCCTGCTGACTTTGATCAAAGGAAATGCCGTTATTTGTCGCCATCAGAGAGAACCGAGTGTAATTACGTTCCGTATCCTCGATTGCTATTCATGTAATGCATAATTGGTAAAGTCATGTAATATTTTGAAATGTTCTGCCTTGGAGCAAAGGATTTAACATTTTCACACTCTGCTTAGCTTTACACTAGCAGGAATTGATTTATTGTATTACTTATCTAAAACAAAAGAGGTTACTTTTCAGATATGGTTATGCTAAACGTCTATTCATCCTATCTAAACCGCCAACCCATGAATAATGACATCATAACTAATATACAAGCTAAAAAAAGGAACAATACAGTTCTGTTATTTTTGCTAGGTTTTACCATTGGTGGACCAAGTATGCATCCATAAGGTACAAGCTGAATGGTTTAGGGTTCATTGTGGACTCTGACGCCCAAGTCACACAGCTATTAGACACTTATTAAAGTCAGTGCCCCTTTGGGTGTCTATAGCATAAGCATAAGTCAGTTTAAAAGATTAACACTCATTAAACAAATAGGTTTGTGCGTGTGGGATTGTAGTGGCCTAGTGGTTAAGGTGCAGGACTATGGACCAGAAGGTTTAAATCCCACCTCTGGAACAGTTGGGTCCCTGAGCAAGGCCCTTAAGCCACAATTGTTTGTATTGTAAGACTGCATTAATTGGAAGTCTTTATGGATAAGGGCGTCTGCTTAATGACATATTTAAATGTGTTATTTTGGGCCACGCGCCCAGATGCACAGTCTTCACTGTCAGTGAATGCAGTTTTTATTTTTTCCACAGCATTTATTGGACAGTGCATCCTTTAAATGTCTTCCCCAAATTTAAAAATCACCAGCCGCTAGTCCATAACCCCGATCAGAAAAAATGGCAAATAAATAAGTATTATTGTGGTTATTATTAATTTATTTATACAGCACTTTTGTATAGACAGAAAAAAATACCTTTCTGTCAAGTTCGAGAACAAAAAAAAGTTACTACGTTTAAGTTGTAAGTACTTAAGATGCGACAGAAGAGTTGGATGTGTCTTGTTTGTAGCAGGTAACAAATATCCTATGGTGTTGAGGTTTGGTCGAAAGTGATGGTGTCTCTGTGTGTGTGTGTGTGTGTGTGTGTGTGTGTGTGTGTGTGTGTGTGTGGGGGTGGCTGAATAAAGGAACCTAAAGGGTCAGAGACAGATATTTAAAGCTAGATTTCCAGTTGTGAGTAGACGGTGAGAGAAGGCAGCAGCGGTGGCATAAATAAACAGAGTTTGTTTGCACACAGAACACAGAACTAAATCCAGCACTGAGCTTCATACAATCCACACAACAAACACCAGGAGGAGGTGAAAAGGATGCTTGAAGATCTGCGTGTGCGTGTGTGTGTGTGTGTCCTCGTGTGTGGGCAAAGCCTACATTCAGCTGTGTCAATCACAGCTGGCCTACATCATGCACGGGTCCAAATTAGCACAGCTATCACAGAAGGGAATATTTTGGGAGCAGCACAAACTCCCTGGGAAAAATGAGAACTGGCTTTAGAAAATAAAGTTTAAATGGTAAAAGTTACTAACCAGCATCCTCCAAACAACACAAATCTTCACTCACCATTATCATCAACACCATCAGTCTCCAATAAATACCACCAATAGAAACAGATTTTACCAAACACCCACAGCCTCCATCGATCAGCAAAGGTCTTTACCAGCAAACAGCCTCCATTAATCAGAAAAATCTTACCAGTTACAAACAGCCTCCATTAAACAGAACAGTCTAACCAGTTACAGCCTCCATTAAACAGAACAGTCTAACCAGTTACAGCCTCCATTAAACAGAACAGTCTAACCATCACCATCACCAGGCAGTTTTGTTTATTAAACACCATTGCGATGGCAGAGTGTCACTGCAGAATACTCAGTAAAAGAAGTGATGATCTAAATGAAACAGTTTGATTGAAGTATGGTCCACCAGCGGTGTGTGTAATGAATGACGGTAGGTCAGTGCGATCAGGGTTTAAAATAGCAGTTAGATTAAAAGTGCTTGATCCAAAATAGACGTCATTATGATGTGTTTCATTAAACAAACCAAAGTCATCAGAGATGTAGAAGAGATCAATGGAGGAAACGTCCCAAATTAACCTTCTCTGGATAGAACTTTTCTCTCTCTTTCGTTGTTTATCCTTAACAATGACACTTATGTCAGCATGTTCACATTACAACAGATGGTTCAGATTTTTTTATTTTTATTATTTATAATTTTTGTAAAACCAAATATTTGGTGGCATTATATGTTTATTTACATAAACACAGTACTTAGTGCCTTAATATGTCTTATAACATAGACACAAATAATATCAAAACTTTACAAAAACAGCAGCACTTCTACTACTAATAGTGGTAGTAATAATAATAATAATAATAATAATAATAATAATAATAATAATAGGGCAGTAAGGTGGCTCGGTGGGTCCCAGTATTCCGTTCTGTGTGGAGTCTGCATGGGTTTACTCCGGGTACTCCGGTTTCCTCCAACAGTCCAAAGACATGCTAGTTAGGTTAATTGGTGTCTCTAAAAGTGTCCTTTCATGTGTGACTGTGTGCATGACTGTGTGTGTGTGTGCCCTGCGATGGACTGGCGTCCCATCTAGGGTTGTTCCTGCCCCTTTGCCCAGAGTTGCCGGGTGGGCACCGGCTTGCCTGCGACCTAGAATGGATTAAGTGGAAGATAATGAATGAATGAATGAATGAATAATAATAATAGTTATATTATTATTATGGTTTTCATTATTGTTGCTATTCTTCTTCTACGTATTATTATTGTTGTTATTAATAATAATAAAAACCTTTTCAATGTTTGTGGGTTTGTACAATTTATTGCAGCAGCCGTGTCTTTTTTAATTAGCATTCCATTGTGTCGGAGAGTGAAAACTCGCCGATCTCTTAATTAGGTGTAATTACTGTGTTTCCAAAGAAGAAAATAAATTGCGATCCAACATGCTTGGTGATAAGCAGGCTTTAGCTAGCACACGCTGTTCTCTCTAATGTTATTGCTTTAGTCTGAGTGAGCAATCTTTACTGCACACTCTCATTACAGATAACGTTCGCTCCCTCGGCTAGAGATGGTCGTAAACATTAGAAAAGGAACACGAGGAAGATTTGATGAGGACGATGGGTGGAGGACGCCGAGATGGGGAACAGGTGAACGGTTCACATTAGCAGCACTTTGATCTGATTGATGGATGAACTTCGAATTCACAAAGCCACTGCCACACTCGCTACCAACATTGTAGAGGAACTGGAAATCTGTAGAGGAAAGCCTGAGATTTACGTAACCGACCTTCGATCAGGCCTTCTCTAACAACCCGTGAAACAGCATGACAACTTTTTACACTCGACAAAGTTAATGGGAAATGAAAATGATTTTAAAAAGTCAAAAGAGCAAAGAAAAAAAAGAGAACTATGCAGAGAGTAGGAGCTTAGCGGGTACCTGCTGCTCCGATCAGCCCACCCGCTCACTTTTAAATGTCAGTTTTACCACCGGTGATGAATGCCTTTGCTTTTATTTGATTACGTTTGATTCATGTCTCTTTCTGAGTCCAGCGCTGCCTTCTCATGGTAAATAAATAACTCAGCCCAGCGAGGGTTGCCGCTCAGGATGTATTGGTGATGCGGGTGCGAGATGAAGAGCTGATATTGGGTGATTAGTGAAGTGTGCTCTGGTTAGAACGAGTCGGAATTCAATTAATCCTCCTCTCTAACCTCCTGTGGGGAATTTACACCGAAAACACAATTACTGCTTATGACTTACACCTCGCTGACGCACACACATTCTGTACAGTTATAGATGGGTTCAGCCTTCATCCTCAATGCTGATATATATTTGGTGCTTTCAGACGCTTCGTCATCATTCTTTAATAATACACATTTAAAGCGCTTTTAAAGCTACAGTGCATCATTGGGTTTAGCAGGACAAGCAGTGTACATTTACATTTACAGCATTTATCAAACACCCTTATCCAGAGCGACTTACAACTCATACAGTCTTAAAATCCAAGCAATTGTGGGTTAAGGGCCTTGCTCAAGTCATCAATGTCTACACATCTGAACAATGCTACATTGGTACCTCTACATTGACATTTACAGTGTTTTCTAAATGGCCTTAAAGATTCTCAGATCAATACACAATTGATCACGTTTTACAGTGAAAACCTGAGCATCTGTGAGAGTTAAAGGCCTTGCTCCATTAGTGCCAGGGCCTTGATTCAAACCCTCAACCTTCTGGGTCAATAGTCCTTCACCTTAACCACTGTTCAACCATTGCACCAGACCAAGGTAATGTTTCAGGGGGCTTAAAATCTGGAACCAGTGCTTGACAGGCTGAGCAACTCTGGTTCGTATCCTGCCTCTGGAGAGGTGAGAACTGAGCATTGAAGACATGTATTTTATGTAATTCATTTGGTACGTGATTCCTTTCAGTTCAGGATGGTTTTGAATGGAAGATGGCACTTGTTTCTAGCACTAGATAAGTCATGTTTTCCAGTTGCTTGACACCTGTAGACCAGGAGATGACCACAGATGACTTTCCTTCAAGGGCATATTGCTTGAATGCCACTAGATGTGTATGAACCTCAGCGTTAGTCAGGGAGAAGGTTGGGTCTGTGTGGATCAGCGTTTGGGTTTGGTCACAGAGGTTCTGGGGACTGTGTAGTTCATTTCATTTCATTCATCTTTTGTTTATTGGATTTTGGACCAACCTCTTGTTGTAAAAGCCAACTAACTTTATACGCAGCAGGACACTGGCTTCAAAGATGTGGCCTTGGATGGGAATCAATGTTTTAAATGTTTCTGAGCAAAAACATCATCTGCCATAAAAATGATGACAGCTGGTAAATAAAAACACTTGTTAAATGGTGGGACATTTCCTGGAGCCAAATGCATGTGGACATGTCTGAAAGTCTGCCCACTTTCTTAATCATTTGGTAATGTACTGTGTGTGGGTTTGACCAATTATTTCTATTCTTGCTGGGTACCATAGGTGCCCAGATGCATAGGGAGCGTACATGCCCATCAGATATGTGACCTTGTGGGGACATTTTGTCGGTTGAGCTGCTTGTTCATGAAATTGCAGGTTTTATTTGAATCAGAATTTAAAATCTCAACAAATAAACATTTACCAAGGCCATGTGTGTGTGTGTGTGTGTGTGTGTGTGTGTGTGTGTGTGTGTGGAGACAGATGGAACTTCACGACAGCTTAGTGTGATGGTGGGACGGATGAAGACTTAACGCCAAATCCATCTCAATGAGGGAAACAATAGTGGCTCTGTGTGATGGATCTCATTTCTGCCTCTTCTCTGGCTCGCCCACTCTCTTTCTCTCTCTCTCGCTCTGTCTCTCTCTCTGTCTGTCTCTGTCTCACTCTGTCTCTTTCTCTCTGTCTTCCTCTCTCTGTCTGTCTGTCTCTCTGTCTCTCTGTCTGTCTCTTTCTTTCTGTCTGTCTCTCTCTGTCTGTCTGTCTGTCTCTTTCTCTCTCTTTCTCTCTCTCTCTCTCTCTGTCCTTCGGTCTCTCTTACTCTCTGTCTCTCTCTCTCTCTCTCTGTCTCTCTGTCTGTCTCTTTCTTTCTGTCTGTCTCTCTCTGTCTGTCTGTCTGTCTCTCTCTCTCTCTCTCTCTCTCTCTCTCTCTCTCTCTGTCCTTCTGTCTCTATTACTCTCGCTCTCTCTCTCTTTCTCTGTCTCTCTCTCTTTTCTGAACAGCTGGTCATGTCACAGACAGCTCAGACCTCCTGTATTATTAACACATGTCCCAGCAGAATAATTACTGCTTATGACAGCATATAGAATAAAGATTTATATTACACTTTCAGAATAAAAAGTCATTTCCGATCGGCTCTAACAATACATCTCAGTCCAGCTTTGTACATAACATTTGATTTCCCACTGTTAAGCAACGGAATGTAAAATAATCAGCAAGTTTTTTGTCACTAGGCTAGAATTCCTTTAAATGTTTTACTGAAATATAACAGGTGCCATAAGTCTGTGATGATTTACATATATACACATTACACTGTTAACAGTATTAAGGGAAATTCCACAAAGTTTGTTACGACTGAAAACACAGTTCTCTTACACATGGCGACTTGAATTGACATTGTTTTGAACCTCATAAATAATAAATGCTTTTTTTTTATTATTTCTTTTGGCCTCCCCTTTTCACTGCATTCACATCTGGCGAGCATTCACTTTTACAGGGGCGGTTCTCGAGCAGCCAGATGTGGAGAACATGTGGGTCAATTTCCACATTCAATATTTACCATCATGTACTAAGAAATGCTTCTTTACACCCATATTTGAGCATGTGACGTTTGTCTTTATGTTCAAATTAAATCAAATGCTATTAAATGAACAAATGGAGAGTGTTAAAGAGGCTCTCGAGCAACAGGTAGAGTACCACTGGATTATGGTATTTCTAGTATTAAATTAATTGAAGACAGCTGGTGTTAATTAGACTAAACTCACCAGGGATGAGGAGGACAGTGAACGAGGAAAAGCCCCAAAGAAATCGACTGTGTTCGCATTTTAAATACTGTAGCTCTTGCTTTTAGAACCAAACTGAACGGTTTTCTCTGAAGGATTTGATTATGGTGAATGCAAACTGCCGCCAGCAGTAAATCTCCAACAACCACTCACACACACACACACACAATTTTTGTGAGTAAGCAATAAGAAGGCTTACGGTGATCTGCAGATGAAATTGCACGACTCAAAAACAGCAACACAAAAAGCACTCCAGAAAAAAATACCGTTATAAACATTTCCAGTTTCGGCCAGTGTGTCGTCTGCCTTCCCAGAAATATAGGTTATAATCTGAATCCATTTGGTCACTAATGTGTTTCGTGGTGTGCTCCAAATGTGAAGGACTTCCAGGTAGACGTGGGATTATTAAATCTTTCTGAAATGCAAGCTGCAGCAAGACGACGAGATCACGACTAAAGATCCCATCTATCAGAAGCAATTCTGAAATCAAAATGTCAAGTCAAACAAGAACCCATATTTACATCATCAAAGAGAGGATGGATAAAAACCGATCTATGTAGAAACTGATTCAGTCACTAGTAATAATAAGGAATAATAGAATACTTTAATACGAGTTATTTCAGATTGACAGAATTTGGCAGATGCCCTTATGTAAACGTAAATGTAGATAATGCAAGCCAAAGTTCTATCCAACCTATAAAATAGTAACAATATTAACAAAAGTAACAACGCATTAAAACTGCTGGAAAGCAAGTAAGAAAGAGTCCATATAGGAATAAAAGAGTAACGGAAAATAAATGAATAAATACAAAAGGAAATAGAAAACACTTTGCACATATAAATAAAATAGCAGTTAAAGTAAAGTAATAAACACCATAGGCCAGACTTTTTTGCTTGCTTGTTCCTCGGATGTCCCTACTTAAGAATCTACTGAGGAGGGAGGAAAAAAAAGATTTTTTATTTATTTATTTTTATTTATTTTTCAGCACTTCTCAATTTCTCAAGAACTATGTGAAATCAATACAAGGAAGGAGGAAGAAATGAAAATATATATATATATATATATTTTTTTTTTAAATAAAATTTATTTAACCTACAATTAAAGTAAAGTGAATCTGGAAAAAAATTAAATGGACAGAACAAAACCGTTGGCTCTCCACTGGAGGGTGGAACAATTTTAACCATTGGTGCTGCGATGGATCTGCGAAATACCAAAAAAAATAAAATGTTTTC
>JAUZSV010345029.1:0-11487 GCA_034780495.1 Parotocinclus cesarpintoi | reverse complement strand
CTACAACACAATGTATAGGTACTCAGCATGCGAAGCATAATACTGTAAAAAACAAGTTTTTACTAAATTCCAGTCAATGTTTGAAGAACTTATCCAGTGTGATTTGACGTGCTTTTGCGGTGGCTAAGTGGCAACTTGTGGCTTGTTTTTGTAGTAAATGGAAATGCTAGGCAAAGACCTGTAGGTGGCAGTAGAAGGCTGGGGGTGAAACTCAGAAACTAATTTAAAGCAAGTGGGATTGGTAGATAATTACTACCACTATTAAACAGACTTTTAATATAGTCTAAATATAAAATGCATGAATTCCTGTATTAGTCACTCCAGTATGTGACTTGGAGCTAATCAAACCAGCTAACTAAACTTACAGTATATATAAATCAAGTGGATCTGCAGCAGGCTTAACATGTACAGTATATAGCAGGTATACCACAAGGTCATATCACCAATTAGCCAAAACATTAAAATCATCTGGTCCATAACAGTGTTTAGGTAGGGTTTACATCATAGTAACACATCATTGTAACACTCACATAAATGTACAGACTCCAGATTTTCCAGCATAACATTACTCAACCAAGTGGGTGGCAAGGTGGCTAACACTGCTGTCTCACAGCAAGAAGGTAATGGATTCAATGTCCAAAGACATGTGTGATTGTTAATTGATTACTCTAAATTGGCATTGACTTGAGTGTATATATGTGACTAGTCTTAAGTTGTAACCTTGTGTGTGTCAAATACACAATCAAACTCAACCCAGTACTCAGCAGGGAGTGCTGTCATATATTTCATTCCTCTCTTAACCTTCTAACAGTTTGTTAACCTAATGAAAACAAGAGTACACAGAGAAAATATGCATGGGCGTGTCGATGATGTGGAGCTCAGGAACTGATATGCAGTGACCTCCCTCCCAACAAGCCTTGTTGTCTGGCCATAACTATTTGTCCTTTGCAAAAGTAGCTCAGGTATTTACTCCTTAACACTTTCCGCTCATACAGCATACCAACCATAAGAACTCTTTACTTAGCATCCTTTACTTAGCATAAGCAAAAACACACGAGAGGAAGTGCTATAACGTAAGACATTGTCTAGTGTTGGCAAGTCGTAGGCACAAGGCCACAGAGTTCTGAAAATCAGCAGTGCCAATACGTCACGTTATAGCACTCCCCACTGTATTATTGCTGAAATAAATGGATGGTAAGCAAATAGTTGCCAATATCTTGCCCTAAAATACAACATATTAAACAAACAGACAAAAAATTATACATGGTCATTTATTTTTGGAAGAAACTGATCTAATGTGCATGTATTACATATGTGTGTGTAGCAAAAATATGTGAACATTTGCTATAACTGTGCTAATAATTCTGTTAACTGTTGACCAGTCCTGCACATCAAATTTGAGAAATTTCAGTCAATTTCCAATAGCGGTTTGAACTCTATGATGTTGGTTTGTTTCCTCCCAAGAACTGCAACCATAACAATCCTATTGAATTTTGTTCTCTATGGTTCTCTTATTATCATTGCCTAAATTTGACATAATATAACACTGTTAGTTTGTGTGGTAAACAAATTTGAACACATTTCCGTATTTGCTTTGCTTATTCCTGTGCAAAAGCAGAATCCATTACATTAACACATTCTGAATCATGGAGTATGAGGTAACAGCTTGCACACAATGTTTCTTAGAAAAATAAATATTTTAATCAAAGTTATATACCATGGCAGTGGCAGACAATTACTGTGAATCAGCAAGCAAGAATTGAAGTTATATTATCCATGTGTATGGCTGTTTAGTACTTCCTTAAAAGCATAAATTTTCTTGTATCGTCAAGGACCCAAATAGGAGGGCAGTTATCTTTGGTATCTAACTGAGAAGCTAAGCTACTGGGATCAAGAAACAATTATGACTAGCACATCATTAAACTTTCCTTCTTCAAATGCCTTTTTCTGCTTTATTTTTTAGATTTATTATTTCTGTGTATGTTTATAATTATAAACCAGAAGTCCCAAATAATCTAAGGTTTAAGAATATGAATTGAAAGGGCAAACAGACGTTGCAAGCTCTTTACAAAATAAAATGGGTTGACCTTCAATCAAAAAAAATGTCATTTTCTCCTATTCACCACAAGTGGACAACAATGTGGGACTCAAAACTAGATTGTTTCATTGGCATACAGTATTGATATTTTACACAGTAATCATATTTTTGTCTGACTTTTTCTAAATAGTGATTAGATTGCATGTTAATGTTTCTAAATGTCACCACTGAATCATTACATGTACAACATTCAAAACATATTCTCTATCTAAAATTATTTTGGACTTTATCTTGAATGCTTTTTGTAATTCTCACAGGGAATTGCAACTGGTAAACTGTATGTAGACCCAATGTTACCAAATAAAAAAAGATTTTGAATTGTCTTAAAGTATGATGTTACACACTATTAGTGGTTAACCCCCCACCAGAATTCACTATAGCGAAATCCTGGTATTGTGACCAGCATATAAACTCTTTCCCAGTGTTTCCCACCATAGTGATGAGCAGCAATACAACACACAACATTTGCTGGACCTATTAAACAGGGTTAAACTAATACAATGTTTTATAGCATGCTATGTAGAAGAACATTTTAGAATAGTTGTTTAAGTTTTTATTGTTTCATACATCTTGTTTGCCCTTTTTGTTTCTACCTGAAACGCTAGCTAGCTTTGTTTAATGTAGACTTGCAGTTATTTGCACTAAACTGTTCTAGTTGGTTGATTTAGCTACATAGGTCAACATGGTGTGCATATTGTGTATTTCACGAGTTTGTTAGTCATACTATTGGTAGTCAGCTACTTTCCCTGTAAGAAAATATGTCATTCTATGCTTCTCTATACATACTGCAAGCTTTGACTAGCATGTGTCTGATTTTGCTTCTGTGCCAGGGGCAGTGAATCTGGTCCAGTCACCAAAATAGACACAGCCCTAGGCACTTACATTTTCGAAGACTTAAACAATTATAGCCAAATATCCAACAAAACGAGGGAAGTTACCCTAAACACACATTTAGCCAGAGTGTCATTACAGAGAACCCATTTTAAAGCATTTTGTAACCAGACCAAAGACAGATATACAAATTGGAAATGAAATAAAATTGAATTTAATTGAATTGGTAGTTGCACTTAGTCAAAACTAAACTCCAGGGTCCAGGGTGTCTCCACAGCCCACTGTTTAACAAATTGACAGATTTGAAAGATTTTTTTTCTGCAGTTATTTTCCAGAATAAGTTTTAAATGGTTAATTTCCATGAGTTAGATCCTAAATATCACTGAAAACAATTCCTATCACACACCTCTGTCTCAGCATGACTAATCTATGCATACTGCTATGATTTATATAACCCTAAATCAGAAAAAAAAAGTTAAACAAAAAAAAAAATAATAGTAAAAATACAGTTTGTCTTACTTGGAATTGTCATTGCAGACAGTATAAACCTGAGATTTTATTTTTATGAGTTTTTGATTTAGCTTAATTTAATTTGTTAATAAACATTCATTCCTGCGTTTCAGGCCTGCAACACATTTTAAACAAAGTTGGGAAGGGGGGATTTTAAAGTTGGTAAAAAAAATAGTGCTGTGATTTTAAACAGTTGATGTTAACAGGTGATTGTAGTCATGACTTAATACAAAAGCTGCATCAAGGCTAAGTTGTTAAGAAGCAAAGATAGCGAGAGGATCTCCAGTTTGACAAAAAAAAAAGAAACTTATTGAAATGTTTAAAAACAATGTTCCAGAAAAGAGAGATTTAAAGGGATTTTGCAGTGCATGATATCGATAAATGATCGCACAAATCGGTCATGTCATGTTATGGGCTTGTTTCAGTGCCCTTGGTAAAGCTCATTTACAGTTATGTGAAGGCAGCATTAATGCAGAAAATTACATTACTAATTTTAGAGAAACATATGCTGCCTTCAGCATCATCTTTTCCAGGGACATCCATTCATTTTTCAAAAAGACAATGCAAAACTACATGCTGCACACATTACAAAAGCATGGTTGCAAAAGAAGAGAGAACAGGACTGGCCTGCCTGCCGTACCCAAAGATATTTTTGCAGGAAGAATGGGACAAAATAACACCTGGAACACTTATCCTCTGTACCAGACTGTATTTTAAGTGTGGTGAGCAGGAATGTTAACATTAGCAATAAATAATAGTAATACATGCTTTACTGTCCTTAATTCTTTGGAGGACGTGTCACAGGCCTGAAATGCACAAATATATACAAATATACATAAAATATAAAATATAAATAAAATATAAATATACAAAATATACAAAATATACAAAAAATATAAATATACAAAAAATAAATGAAAGAAAGGCACTGCATTTATTTTGTATTTTTTTTCATACTGTTTTGACTTTTTTTTTGTTTGGAGATGTAATTAGCATAGCAGTTAGCATATTTTGTCAAATAGGGTCAAATACCCACATCACTCGCACTTTATACCCACATCACTTACACCCCCATTGTAAATATTACAATAGCTACAATAGTTCTTATATTTTATTATATATTTTACTTCTCATATTCTTTTTTTATGTTTATATCATATCACACCCTGGAGTTTTGCACAAAAAAATGTACTGTATGTTGAACATGTATAACAATGCACGTCTAAGTCATTTGGTTGTAGATACTACTGTTCTTGAGGGTGGCCCACTTTACTGTGTTTGATATTTTATCAATTAAAATTATCAGTACAATTCTGTTGGTTTTTCAGTGTCATCAATATATTTATTACCATAAGCCAAATGCAAGCCAAATTTACATGTGGTATTATGACTGGCCACTTTTCATCTATTTACAGTACATTCATAAAATAAAATTACAGTTAACAATTGAATCTGTGTATTTAATATTATTCAACAGGAGAAAAACAATAAGAAATGCTGTTATTTACACACTTTAAATGCACTTATGTAGCACAGTGGTAATTGACTAGCCAAACGCCATGATGACCCAGGTCTGAGGAAAAAGTGGCTGGATGAGAGGATAATCCCCTGGTGCTGCAACAGCAACCTCTACCCTGTTAAGGGTACATGCTCCCCTAAATACTGGGATAGGCAGACAAGGAGAATCATGTGAATAATGAGAAGACTGCAAATCTAATTTCAGTATTACTTACCTCCACAATAAAGATTATTGTTGCATTATTGAAATAGAAGTTTATATTTGAATGAATTTAAAGTTGATGACACCAACCAAAATGACAGATTTACAGATTTTGTATTTGTACTACTTTCTACATACATAGTATATACAAATTTCAATGATTCTAATTTAGTGTTTAACCTTCAATTCAGTCATATACAGTCCATCACCCTCCCCCCAGCAAACAGGGCCATAGGTGCAGCAATGATCACAAATGCAAATCCCATAGGAGGATTATCTATTTTCAAATCAAGAAAATCTTTTCAGATAATGTAAATGCCTATACACAATAAAACATTTAGTTAGCAATACAACGTTTACTAAGACCTAAATTCATCCAATCCATTTTTCTACTCACGTTTGGAGATTCTAAGCAAGAAAATGTATTTTCAAAACTTTGTTTTGAGCTCATTATTATTCACCCTGTTCCTTCCAAAACTTGTAAACGGCGTATTTTACATTTTTATTTAGCTAAAATTTTGATCCAAAGTAACTTATAGATAAAAGATTTTCCATATAAATTCACAAGAAATTACATTTTCTCCACAATGTAACTTAAAAAAGATGCTTAATAAAAGTATTTTCTTCCTGTCATATTTTTAGATATCAACCAATCTTACCTATACGAAACAAAGGTAGTTCTTCTTCTATAAAATCTTAACCGCTGCACATCTGAATCGTTCTACAATATTTTTAAGTGAAAATCTGGGGGATTGCACTCACCCTGAGAGTTTAGCCATTTTCGAGAATCCAAACACATCCATACAGTTGTCCAACCAATCCAGTCAGAGGTCCAGAAGCACTGTAAAAATAAGCCCTTCAACAAATCCAGGTAAACTGGCCAATTTAAATCGTAATTTCTACCTTAATCCAAATTGTTTAACTATCCATTGTCACCGTTGACACCTGGGGATCTGAATGGAGAAGGCATGCACTGAATATCACCCCAACCTCGCACAGATGAGCCAGTGGCTTTTGTCCAAAGCAGGAGTTTGCATTAAACCCAAAATCACATCCAGCAGTAAGGGACTAGATCCACTAGACCAGGAATGGTTCCAAAGTTTTCTGCGACGTTAATCCAGCCCAGCCTCTTCCCCTCCAGCTGGGATGCTGACCCCCAGCACTTGTACTCTCTCCATGGCTGGCGAGCTGTGGGTAAACGCGCCCGAGCAGATCAGCAGTTAGAACAGCTTTGAATGAAAAGCGCCAGAGCAGAAGAGAATGAGCTGGAGGAGAGGGGGAGGGGTTTGGGTGGGGAGTGTAAATGGAAAGGGGAGGACTGAGCACTGATAGATGATGATGCGCACTCAGTCTGGCACTTGAGCACATATGAACGAACACAGTTTCAAGTGAGCCCTTCACCCGAGACTCTTGGAAGATGTGCGAGAAAGAGGAGGCTAGGAAGAGTGTAGTGAAGAGGCGAGAAAGAGAGAGCAAGAGAGGTGGTGATAGAAACAGTTAGCTGACTCTGCAGTAGAATGCCATACTGCTGATGGCAGGGGAGCAGGACCCTGCTGTCCAGAGGAGGTACAAGCAAACAGATACACTGTCTGCGCTTTTACATTACTAACTGATGCCAAGCATGTAGATTGAAGAAAAAGGAATTATTAAAATGTATAATTAGTCACTATTATCAATCCTGTTGATATCATTGATAAAAAAATTCCGAATTTAAAAGGGTAATCTAAGACATTACATTGAAAGAGCCACCTCTTATCGTATTGCGTTCCATTGCCACAACTAATTATTTTTACACCTTACACTTTTAAAATGAAAGAAAAATACAACATATTTTCAGCCCCAGTTTTCAGTTGCTCTCAACAATAGCAATAGTCGTTGTAGTACTGCTGCGACCAAAAGACAAGCAACGACAAAGTTCTGACACTGTCTGAAACTGCTGCTACAATCCAACAATGGATGAAGTACATCTCAGGGGGAAATGCTGCAGTTGTCATGATGAAACCCAAATGAAACAGGGGATTTAAAGAAGGAGCAGTTAATTTAATTGTGGCAGCAGAGTGAATGTCTTCTCAGTATTATCAGAGATAGAAAGATAGGCACACTGCAAAAAGAAAAGCGCTATAAAAAGGTATAGCAGATAAATAACTATTTACAGAACACCGTTTACATACATTAAGTTAATTTACGATAATGGCAGAATGAATCTATTTATAGCTTCACAATTCCCACAAGCAGCATGTACTAATTTACTATATTGACAGATCTGTCATCTTCATTCTATGATCAGACATAAAGAACATAGCACATAACCTAGCGTAGAATTTACTTAAGATTTTATGGGAATCATCTCATACACATACAGGGTGACCTGTAATATTTTTATAAACAAGTTTTAGTCACCACTGCTTTAAGAGATGATATAAATGAAGACATTTGGAAATAAAAGGTCACATGATCTAGCAGTCTATATTAACATTTCCCCCTTTTGCTGTAACGACAGCACACACTGTCACAAAATCTGAAGATCCAACTCATCTCAGCATGATTTCACAATATTTTATTCAGGATCACCAAATGCTTGTCTTGGTTGTAGACTGTTGGCGCACACTGTAGACCCTGTCAACCTCTGTGCGAAACTGTTCACAAGTAATTTAAATAATCGTAATGCTCCACCAAGAACTACAGATGAATTGTAAATCTGAGCACGCATAACATTGCCTACATATCTGCTGACATATCTTTCTCTCCTCAGTTGTCATTGCAATATTTGAACGCAGTCCTAAATAATTCATCCTAAATATGTAATCTGTGGATATGTGCCTCCATTAAGTTGTGGAAATAATCCTATAAAATACTGCAAAGCCTAAGGGGGGGAAAGCTTAAGTAATAGCATTTACCTTTTTATTGTATAGCTCTAATGTTCCAAGTTGAATAAAACTGCATAAGAACAGATTTGGTAAGACATTTACTCATATCTCATTACATAACCTTAATAGTTAATGTTTCTAAGTTACATGATATAGTGACATATTGCGCAAGTATACTAAAGGAATTCAATTTAGAGTAAATGGAATTTCCTCAGTTCTCAGCAATGGAAATGTGTTCAAATTCTTGCCTGCGGTAAGCTCATATATGCTACAGATGTGGCAGATAAAGATTTGATTAAACGACTCTGAAGCAGTCCTTCAAGGAACCAGGTACATTAGTTTATTATAATGCTTAAAAGCTTTTGAATTGAATTAAACAATTGCAGTGCTCTTGCAGCTATACATTTGCACAAAGTTCTCATGTAATTGGCTTGATGTAAGAGGAGTTAAAGCAGGAGTATTCAATTTAGCCACATTTTGGTCCAAGGAAAATTATCCTACTATAGTCCTAATGGGTTTGTCAGTATTCATCCCAGACTGTATGTATACGAGTGGGTATAAGCCACTAGGCCTTTCTTACTCAGTATTATTGGGTACTTACAGAAGTCTTGGTTGAACTACATTAACTTAACAATGTTCTAGCTTCGTCTTAACTCATGAAATGTCTTTAGAGGTATATACAATGTATTTTAAGTGTATCTGTCAGAATTATTTGGCATGGTTGGAGCTTTTGGGTGGTGGGGCAGCAATTTTCTAGCAAATCACTACTGACATCTGGATTTGAGTCCCAACTGGTTGGGCATGTGTCTGAGAGAGTCTGAGGGAGATGAGGCCGACAAAGTGATCATCCTCCAGCACCCCCACAAATACACACACACACTCACTCACACTTTGGACATTGTGTAATCAAATTAACCTTTGTTTTCTGAAATCCAGTGGACAAGTTTGTTGCTGTAGCATCTTCAACTACAACATATGCTCTAAACTTGCTTACAGCTGATACGTAATTCATAGTATTATTAACAAATATACAAAAGCACTAAATACATTGTAAGCCTGGGCAAAATAACAGAATGTGTTTGAATCAAAGTAAAGGTGAAAGAAGTCAGAATATAAAGTGCAAACCTTTAATGGGAAAAATAAGAACATCTTACAGGCAGAAGGTAAGCTTTGATCTTCTTTTGTCCATTTTTCATAGTGTTTTAGGGCAAGTGGATCTCTGGCTATGCACCTGTTGCTGCCAGTGGTTGCAGTGGATTGGAAATAATAGGCTTTTTGCACAAAATTCAATATCTCAAACTAAAGAGCACTTTTAAATCCTTGTGTTGTTTTAATAATTTATAGGTTGCTATGATTTGTGTTTATTTGCTCTCTCAGTCTGTGTGTGTCATCTATCATGCAGCATAGGAAAGGGCATTCATTTTGTCCCTTGTTTTAAGTCAAACGTCAGTATTGTTAAGGTCCAAGTGTGGTGTAGGAGAGAGGAGCACATTAGCATTTAGTTTGGTATTCTCCTTTGTACATCGAAGCATCATGCATTTAAAGGTTAGTGGGCAGACTTGCACTTTATATATAACTACCTTAGACTGGACACTGGAAAACAGTGCAAGGTTGTGTTAAATTATTTTGCAAGCCTTTGAAATTTCTTATTACAGAATATGCAGCACTGTGCAAATGTCTTAGGCCACCACTAGTTTCGAAATACAATTGTGTTAGCAATGGTTCAATGACAATATATAATCATTTTTTAGTCTATTTTATTATATTGTGTAATTATTATTATTTATTATTATTATTATTATTATTATTATTACTATTATTATTAACAATCGGTACATTATATTAGAATACCACCAGAAAATACAGAATGTGTATGTCCCCATATCAGAAAACAGCTCCTATAGACTACAGCAGCATTTATTCTTTAATTTGGGGTGTCTGCATAGCACTCATCCATTGATTTATTTTTATACCTGCATAAACAAATTCAGGGACATGGGCATCAGGGCCAAAGTCCGGGAGGATTGTGGGCAGGTGAGATGCTGTATTCATGGGTGTGGTAGTGGGGGAAAAAGTGGACCTGACTACCCAGGGCCCGAGTAGGGAGAGGGGCCCTTGAAAATCCTGATTTTTTTCTTTGTGTACTGGCATGGATAAGGGCCCACTGAAACTGAGAGTGTACAGGGCCCAGAATTTTTGCCACATCACTGGCTGTATTCCAAATGTTACATGCTGTAAATGTAGATGCAACAGGACACAAGTTGTCAACACAAGCTCACAAACACACATACACACAATGGACTGCCTGGAACACTGGCAAAAAAAAATGGACCTAATATTTTCAAATGCACGAAGAAGCTGCTATAACCTGAGAAAGACGGGAAGAAAAATCCACAACAGGTGGACAGGTGGTACTGGAATCTAAATGGAGATCTCTGTAAGGCTCTGTGTACCAACTGATTAGTACATAGTACATTCTAAATAAGTGTTGGTTCATTCTCAGATTTGAAGTTGGCTATCATCTGGTGAAAATAAGCAATAAATAGAGCAATAAAGAGGTACTAGCTGGCCAGTGGCACCCCATCCTTAGTGGAGGGAGGATGGTGGAAATATATTTGGAGAATTGGGAATTGGTCATACTGAACTGGGAGCTAAAATGATAAAAGCAAACAAACACCCTCACCCATTTTAATCTAAGAATTACTACAAAATTGGGTTGATATCACTAGCAGTAACAATGATTATAAAAGCTTTGTAGGTGCATCTATTTTTAATGGCAACAAGGCATGGAGAAAGAGAACCAATTATATTGTTATTATTGTTGTTGTTGGTGGTGGTGGTGTTTTTGTTGTTGTTGGTGTTGGTAATATTATTAGTATTAATACTATTATATTAATATATATTAATATTAGCTGTTGTTGTTGTTGTTTATCTTCTTCCAGTGGGGTGTCACATACCAGCATGTTTGCGCCTGTGCCCTCTGTCTGGAGGCCCCTTAACCTGGTTAAGACATAAAAATATATATATTGTCGGCGATCTCGGGTTCAAATAGACGTGCTCACTCCAGCAGATCATGTGAGGTGTGAGGACAGAGGATGTACGGACACAGGACACTGTCCACTGGTGATGAGGTACATGGGTATGTTAGGATCGATGGCAGATGAGAAGCCTGATTTAGGAGGCTCAGGTGCGAGCTGAATATTGCGTGTGGTGTTGTGGTCATTGTGTAAATGTTAATGAGTTGCGTGTTGGATACAGGAGCGTTGCTGTGTAATCCCTGTTTAATTGCAAGTTGTGTGATGCAATCCTCAAAATGATGATTACAGTGCTGCTGCATGTATTTAAGACTCAATGCAAGGAAATGAGACAGTGCTTGGAAAGGAGCTCTGTGTGTGTGTGTGTGTGTGTGTCTGTGTGTGTGTGTGTGTGTGTGTGTGTGTGTGTGTGTGTGTGTGTGTGTG
>JAUZSV010344920.1:0-11488 GCA_034780495.1 Parotocinclus cesarpintoi | reverse complement strand
GCTTCACAGTCACATCCTTGCACTATGAGGTATACACTCAGGATAACAGCCAGTGTTCAGATCAACATGGTGGTGTTCTGGTAGATTTGGGTTATATAGACAAAAAAGTAACAATGATTCAGCTCTGTGAACAAATAAAATGGATAAGGCCAGACTTTTTAAATTGCTTTTTCCTCTGATGTCCCTACTTAAAAATCTACTGAGGAGGGAGAAAAAAAAAAAAATTAATCTTTATTTTTCAGCCCTTTCCAATTTCTCGAGAACTATGTAGAATCAATACAAGGAAGGAGGAAGAAACAAAAATATTTTTTTATTTAAAAATTACATTTATTTAATCTACAATTAAATTAAAGTGAATCTGGAAAAATAATTTAATGTACAGAACAATACCGTTGGCTCTCCACCGGAGGGCGGAAAAAGCTAAATAAAATATTATTATTTTTTATTTTATTATTTCAACCATTAGTACTGCGGCGGATCCGCGAAATACCATTAAAAAATATATATTTTTTGGATTATTCAAATATAATCGTCGGCGGATCCGCAAAACAAGCAATAAAAAAAGTCAATGACTAGCCTAATGACAAGAAAAGGAGACTGCAGACTTGCAAATCTAAAGGAATTACTAATCATTTCTTCATCTGGATGTTGGTCCTTGTTTGCGTGGAGTGTACTTTGGGTCGTGAACCAAGAAAACACGCTCCAAGCAGCGCATGGATTGGAAAATCAATACTGCGTCATGTGGACCATTGACCAACAAAGCAAAACAACAAATTACGTTCACTTCATACATAAATTATCTGCTCAAGAGAGCTTTCAAGAAACAAAGCACATTTTTTCGCTCGAGTAACCCTCCTAAGTTCACACAATAATGTCTTGTTATAGCCATCCCTTATCTGATCATTAGAATCAGATTAGGCCACAGGAAATCAATGGAATTAAAGTAAAGTGTAAATTTAGTGATAAGGATTAGGAAATGAGTTACATAAACAATGTAATACAACACACTGATGGCAGATGTCTTCGAAAAACTTTTTGTGTTTTAAGTTGTTGTCTTAAACAGTTTTAAGGGGTTCAGCTAAATCTGACCATGAATACCAAAGATGGACCATTGATTAAAGCATATCATTTGAGCCTATATATGAAAAACTGAATATTTTTGTGTTGTAATTATGCTGATAAAATACGAAATCGGATCGGTTCACGCGTAAGTTGACACTATATTTTCTGAATGACAATTACAAGGGGTTTGGTTTCCTAGAACTCTTGTGCTTTGCCTCTCACTGTTGTGCAGTAGTGAAATTTATTTGAATAATGTCTTCCTTTTCCTTAGTGGTTCATCAAGGACAAACGATAACTCCTCTCACAGATGCATTTCTTCCAACACAAATAAACACACAGTTATGTGTCCATAAAAAGATTCAGGGTGGTTTGAGGGGTCCGGTGTCTATCCCAGAAATCATGTGTTGCAGACAGAGGTTCACACTGGGCAAGAAACAAGTCTAACACAGGTTTACATAAGTGCACCACTTGGACTTTATGTTGAAAGCCAAGGATTCTAATCCAGGTCCTTAGGAACTTATGTTTCCAACAAATGACTCTTATCTTTGAGCCACAGGACTGGCCTTTGTCCGAATTACATTTGTCTGCTGAAAGCAGTATAGTATGTGTTTTATGTTTAGTGGTCAAAATACGGCTAATAAATAGTAACATTTGTGTCTAACTGTACTTCCTCCAGTGATAAAGTAATATCCAAATCTGTAAAAACACAGCTGTTTGTTTAACAACCTTCTTATCAAGGGCAACAAAAGAGATACACAGATTTGGCTGTGTCCCCAACTACAGACTAATCTACCAAACACTATATTACATTATTACACTTGCAGCGGTCTGTGTAGATTTCTACCAATGAGTATTGAAGGAGTATCCAATTTATTAGCAAAGTAAAGGGGCAATGATTTAGATGCTGGTCTGTTATTGGCCAGGCAGTTCAGGGTTTAAACCCCAGCACAGCCACTGCTGGGCTATTGAGTAATCTTTCTAACTCTTAGTTGATTAGATTGTACGTTGTATGATTGTATCAGTTACAAGTCACTCTGGATAAGGTTGCACAGCATTGCAACTTCACCAAAAGGTCCAGGTATCAAGTCCCAGCAATGCCAAAGCTGACACTGATAGCCCCCAAACAAGGAATTTAACTATTAAGTGTTTACATAGTAATGGAGAGGCCAGTTTTAGTACTTGGCCCATACAAGTAATTTGTGTCATTTCTAAGAGACAATCCATAACATAAACTTAATGCTAAAGCTAAAACTGAGTTTAACTTGAGAAGTTCTAAAAACTGCTGTTTACAGCTTTTTCCTGCCTTCCGAATCTAAGATTGAAGATATATTCCATTATGTTAACAATGTTAGCTGAGTGAAACGTTTATCCCCACTTATTACTGGTCTATCCCTGTCTATGGTAATGTGCATACATTAATGGTATGCCAGTCCATCACAGGGCTGGGTAAGGCCACTGCTCCAAGCACCAGTCCCTGACCAGGTTGCTACAGTGGTGGGCTATTGTGTTTAGTCCTCTGTTCCTCCAAACACCAAAACAAGAATTTTAAGTAGAGAGCCATACAATAGTGGCCCAGCATGGCCATTATTTGGCATTTTAAATGTCCATCACATTAAACCAAAGAAAGTGTTTTCAGATTTTTCAGAGTCTTTTGAGCAGAAGAAAAATACAAGAAACAGGAGACAGGAGGAGAAGTCTTATTTTCCCCCTAAAATGTGAAAAACGTCAAATTTTTCAATTCAATTTCCAGTTGTTCTCACATCTGAGATAAGGTGAGACAATAATGCAATATTAGGAAGATTTAAAAGGTTTCATTTCCTTATAGGTCTGGATAAATAAACATGAAGCACTAACATGATGGCTGGCTGAATTAACACAAGTGTTCATTTACTATCAACCTCTGCATTTGCAACCTTAACGTCCCCGTACTGTATTCATATAAGCCAAAACGATCTTGTAGTTTTGATCCAAATCGATAAATTGGCAGAGCTTTAATTAGTGCAGCCAAGCGTGTCAAAAGCAAGTCAATTTTGGTAGGCAACAATAGGACGCAATTAGCTGTCTAGATAACAAATTTCTATTCAGCACCAGAGTTTTTAGTTCATAAGCATTAAGAAGTTAAGTCAGGACATGAGTATCGAGTGACAACTGTTACTGCTACATGGTGAAGATACATCCTGAATAAAAATCACCCTTTATTACCATAAGTAGTCACCCAAAGACGTTTTGCCACTTTAACAATACTGATATTGATATTTGGACATACCATAAACATCCAGACATGCTGTTACGCTCTTCGTTCCCAGTGGGTATGTGTGATACTCGCAGGTATAACACCCCTCATCCTCCATGTGAATTGGGTCTATGGTTAACTGGCTGTGTCCTAGTGTCTGACTTAGCTTCATCCTCTCGTGGAACGGTGACTCCACAGCCAAATGGCCTTGTCTGGAATACGAGGCCACAGTTGAAGTATCTCCCTGCTCTGCTCGTTTCCTCCACAGGACTTGTCGGACGCTTTTGGAAAGCGGGTACGTACATGACAGGGTTACGCGCTTTCCACGCACGGCCGTCTTGTTGCCCACCGACTCTACCTTTGCTGAAAGAAAGAGGGCAGATTGGAGGTTCAGTTGGACAGGCTCTGTTTCTTCTGTTGGTTTCATGTGGGCTGGGTTCTCGTAAACACATTGGACTCATCGGTTTTTAATGAAGGGCAGGTTCTGGTGAGGTTTGAGGTACAGGACCTTAATAGAATATTGGCTTTCTGTTTTCATTGTTTCTGCCAATGGTGAGTCATCCGTTTGGATGTCGTTTTTGGCTTATATTTTCTTGTTTTCCTTTTAAGCTGTGCTCATGATAATTAAACAGGAAGGTGGTAGGGCAGGAAGGTAAGTTCTTCACAGCTTGTGTAAAGGACATCAAACTTTCAACATTTTCCTTTGCAGTCATCACAGGATACCACAAAATAAAGCTCCTAGTAGTGCTTTTCAGAAAACCTTAGTTAATAGTAACCAATAATAACCAATAGAAGCAGGTGTATACAGTGCTGTGCAAAAGTCTAAGGTCCCCATTAGATTTATTGTTTTAACAAATGTATAAGGACCATACATAGCATATTTCCAATGGCTGGACCAAACAAATTTTAAACTTCAAATGTGTTACTCCATAATATTATTTACCACTGATCATCTTCCAAATCTTTAAATACTTTAGCATACTTTAGCCTTTTCACCCTGTTCACTTTCTGAAAAAGTGGCTTCTTTAAAGTCAAGAGTCTTCAGGCATCTTGATGAAGCTAACAAATATTGCTATAGCTCAAGCGTAATGGTAGGTCACATTAAGTACTTGCAACAGTAGCCCACAGATGTTTTTTTTTTTCATTTTGTTATATTGTATTCAATATTGCATGTAATGGTTGTATCCTAATAAAGAGACTAAGAAATCATTGTATATGCTTATTATATCATTAATAAAAAATGCAGCCTAAGACCTTTGCATATTACTATAAATGCCAAGTGTTTCATATATGCGTTCTACCCAGCGTCTCTTTTTATCTCAATATCAATACGATATTGTCTTAAATGTTGCATATTTCTAAACACTTCCAACACATTAATTAACTAAGATAATATTTAGTATGCATGAGTGCTCTAACAGTCACCAATTTGTTTTACCATAAACACAACATAAAGATTACATTACCGATCAAACTGAGGCAGGTCTTCCCTTGCTGTTGGCCAGATGGGTAAACATCAAACACACATGTGTAGCAACCATCATCTCCCGGCTTGACCTTCAGGATGGCAATAGCACTTGTGTGCAATTGCTGGTCGACAAGTTCCACCCCATCATGCCTGGTGAGACTGCCAGGCTTGTCAGGCTGATAATGAAGGACAGTCCTGTTGAAAGCATCCAGCCAGCGAACCTGTTTGAGTACTTCGCCAACTTCTGTGGTCAAATTACAGCCCAGTGTAAAAGGAAGGTTCACCGTCGCTTGCAGTTCAGCCGGGGCAATCACCTTAGCTAGAATAGGCCAATCAGAAAACACCAATTAGATCAAAACAGTGGTCCTGTGAACTTAAGCAATACTTGTTTTATCACATGCGACTGTAGTTCAAACTACAGTAAGTCTTAGACCACTGTTAGATTAGATATACCATACTTTTAGCAAAGTAAGAAAATCATGTATAGTTATTTTTGTCAATTGATTCGAATACAACCAAAATTCATGACATTTGTAAACAGTGTGAAAAAAAAACAGAAATAAAGAACAAATGTGCTTCTATAAGCTACATTGGAAAGTATTTAATGTGACCTCTCCTTACACTTTAGCAATAACTGCCTGTGGTAGTTTTATCGAGATTACTATTGGTCTTTTTTTTAAGGCCAGCAGCCAAGAAACCCCTTTTTTAGAAGAGGAACGGGGTGAAAAGGCTAAGATATGCTAAAGCTCCCAAAGACTAGAATGAAGATCGGTGGAAAAGAATATTATGGAGTGACGAAGAAAAGAAAGCAAACTTTCAAAGAAAGTTTGAAATTTTATGGTCCAATCAACAATAATATGTAATATAGAGGCCTAAGACTTTACACAGTACTTTAACATACCGTACCAAGGCTATGAATATGGGATTAACCCTTAATGTGACAGTCTCCATATTCAGTCTTTCCACTAGTTTCCACTAATTGTGACTGAAGGTATTTACTTCCACCAAACTACAACAGAGTTAGAGATGTCAGACATTGGTATTTGGCAATACCACTGGCATAAATTTGGTATTTCAGTTGATCCCAAATGTACAACTCAAGTTTTTCACACAAAACTACGGTAAACAATCTCTGTGTGGATCTCTCTAAAACAGGAAATGGTTGTCTGGAAGCCAATATTTCTCTGAAATGTCATTGTATGCTGCATTAAGAATTCCCTTTACTGGAACCAAGTGGCCGAAACCATCAAACAAGCCGAGACCATTATTTCTTCTCCAACTTTAACACAGGACATTATGTATTTAGAGTGGTGACATTCTCCTGGCTTCAAGCAAAACCAGATTCATGCTTCACACTGCCAAAGGGTTAAGCAAAGGAATGATTCATCACACCAGTGGTGATTTACACCAATCTTAGTCTGGTGTACAGATGTTCGGCCACGGAAGCCCAATCCATTACGATTCTCATTAACATTTATTTTGCTTACATTACTTTCAAAGACAGTTTGAATTATTGTAGTTGTGCTTTTAACTGTTGAGCTTTTACTTGCTCTGTGACATTGTGTGGCCTCACACTTCACTCCTAGTGCATTTTCTCTACAATAACAGAGCTTAAAGCTTAAAGGCTAGATCTAGCTAGGTGTATCAAAGGTTACTAAAAGGCAACATGATATATTATTGTCAAATCGAAAGTCACTGGTCTTTAAACATTTACATCTATTCAATGTTTGCCTGTAGAGATGCTTTGCTTGCTTGGCTATATGCTTGATTCTGCAGTTATGGGAGTTTACTCCCAAATTACTTTACTTTACTTGAATTTGTCTAACAAAGTAAAAATGGTTGCCAGCATACCTTTGTGGATAATTGTGGTTTTGTCAGAATACACAAAAGTCAACTTTTAATTGTGACGACCAAAATACATGGTTAGAATTTGTATAAACTCTAAAAAAGCCACTCCTGCTCGTTTCATTTCTAAGATTAGAAAAGACAGTCTCTGTCTCTAGTAATTAAGATGAATGTGCAGATAGGATGACTAAGACTGTAGGTTTCTACCTTGCAGATGAGCGAGTTGTATCAGAGTCATCCACAGACATAGTTGGACCCACCCACTCATCTTAACCTGTTGAAAAAAGTTTATTTTCAGACATTTGAATACACAACAGAGTGCACTGGCAGTATGTACAAGAAGAAACACGTGCCTCCGCCATAATGTAATTACTATGACTTACTACAGATACTGACTCGACTAAAGCTCCGAAAATCTAGACAGCATAATGAGTAGGCTATGAAGAAACCGAGAAAATTAAGTAATCCATCGCATACTTCACGGATTATGTGAGAGGCACTTACTTCACACTGAAACAAAGGTTTCTTCTTTAGAAACTGTCACGCAGGGTCAGCTGCCTCATGTTAGTCAACAGCCATTCCCTTTGGATAGCCAGCAAACCTTGACAGCAGAACAGAAGAAATGACATTTGTACAATATGGACAAAAGAGCTTTATAAAGATTAATAAGAGCAAAAGGGTATCGTATATATCGTTTGTTTTATGTTTCAGAACTTTAACAAGTATCGAGGATTTACTCTGAATAATCAGGATGTGGCATCTTACTGTAATTAGATGATGAGTGGAACATTATTCACTTACAAAAGAAAATGTCATTCCTTAAGCAAGAGGATTAAAAGGTTTTAAAGGTTTTTTTCTGTTTCCATGGAAATGATACCATTATATAAATAAAGAGTGGCTTAAAAGTCATTTATTCGACCACTACTAGCGCTACAGAGGACCAAATGATTAATCGGCTCCTTGCAAAGTGTTTTATGGTCTTCCTTGGGGATATATTGTTTACAAAAAGGTTAGCTCATTATAGGATATTGTGATTATTATTAAAACAGACAACGAAATCCAGGGGTAAATTAGAGATAGGCTATAACGAGATTTCATAAAGTCGCCTAGATTTGAGTCTAGCAATTACGTTATTTAGGATAAGTACACAGGATGAAGAAGCTTGTGTCAGGATGCGTTCCAAAACCCAAACGAGATAGTGTGCTGTTATTGCAATCCTGACGTATTATTTGGTACGTATGTGGTTTGGAACACAGGACAGCATTATGCGCTATTTTGCAAGTAGAACAATTTGAGAGCTGACTTATCAGAAGAATCATTGTTTGACAGCCCACTATTTAGTCAGTACTATAGTTTAACTAACCGCAAGCTGATTAATTTAAAAGGTTGTGACGCAATCAGCTCACTGCACAATGAGTGTTGAGTACCCTGAGATACTGATGAAAGAAATCAAGCTGTTCACTATCCTATAGACTCTGAATTTTAACCTGATTCAATTACTGAACTGTAAAGATACTGATGAAGTCAAAGACTGGTTAATCTTGAATTGTGACAATGAAATACAGTGATATGGGTCTGATATGAGGAGACAAAACAGCCTTCTAAACAATTCCTGCAAAGTGTGTTAGATAAGAACACATCGAAGAGGTTTGGAAGGCTTTGAGAAAAGAAGAAAATGTGAACATACAGTATCTGAACCAAACAGATCTTGAAGCCTAGGGTGCCAAAGATTAGATTAATTCATCATAGCAGCATCTGTGATTCAATTTTGAAACGTCTTCTCAGTGATTTTGCATCTGGACCACTACAATCCTTGCAGTACAAATAAGTTATTTAGCTAGTTGTACTCTCTAAAAACATTTACATAGCTGTCTGAAACAACTGCTTATTATTTCAGCAAAACTATACATACATATCGTGCATATTTAAATACATATCAGCACTTTACATCTCACTCTCTACAAGACCTATTACAATGAGTTCAATTAAATACTGCAGTTCCTCTTTTAAAGATACCATTTACTGATTTGGGTCAATGTCTGTGATTGATTTGCTCAAAGAATAGCAGTGATCACAGTTTTTTTTAAACAAGGTGACTTTTGTATTTGATCTAGATTAAATAAAATAATGACTAAGTTGAGTCCTGACCAAATAGAGCTTAATTAATTTCTAATGATATAAAGAAGTAACAGAGGTTTGGTTTGTTTGGGGCTGAAGCACTGAAACTAATCCCATAAACCACAGAAACAAGTGATAGAAACAGAAATCATCCTTTATGTTTAATCATACAGTTCAAATAAACCACATACTGGCATGTTACAGGAGCTTTAGAAAAAAGAAACACAAAACCCATAAGTATTAGATCAGTCCAAGGGTCCTGACCCAAATCCAAGAATATCAATCATTACTGGCCAGCATCAGTCCCAAACTTCAATCACACTCTTATAGCTTTGTGGCTCAGTCTCTACCTCATTTGCACTTGGTCTTGTCTCGGTCTCAGGGTAAGGTGGACTCGAAATTTTGGTTGGGACCGGCCAATTTTGGTTGAGTCCAATGCATCTGTGGGAGGTAACTTTAAACTTCAAACTTTACTGAATATCGGCAAGCCACTTAAACAGAATAAATCTATACTTTCTATATATACATAACTAAAAATCTGAACTCAGATTGGCCAACAGAGTAAAACGGTTCACTGTCAACTGCTCTTCCCATTCAGTAGCCAACCAATGAACACATTAGCCTAACTGTAGTATGTCTGCAAAGGTTGAAATTCTTCTGATTATCTTTGCACATGTAATTTAAAAATGATAGCATGGATGGTCTCTATATTCAGTTGATTTGATGTGGTGACTTCTAATAAAATTTGGTAGAAGAAGGGAAACAGAATCGCTCCCATCATTTGCTTCCAAAATATAATATAATATAATTATAATGTAATATTATAACTATAAAGTAATCATAATTAATACAATTATTGAATGTATTTTACAACCTATGACAAGCTATAATATAATTTATTAATATGTTTCATGTACAATGAATAAAAATGAATGTAAAGTGCATTAAAGATTTTCATATGATGAAAGAAATATTAATCTGGTTTCTTAGCCTTGACTCAGACTCGATTACTACAGTTAAAGGCTTGGTCTTGACTCAGACTTACACATATAGTCCTGGTCTTGGTCTTGGACTTTAGTGGTGTCGATGATGACACTTGAATGGGACCCGACTGCATAAGCATAACGTCTGACACATGAGTTTGGAGCCAATTCTTTGACTAATTCTGGCATTTGATGTTTTTTTTTTCATGTGTTAAATTGGCCAACAACCTGCAGCCTGTGGTGCTTGTTACCTTTCTGCTTCATCATATGGAAAACACATTGGCCCCTTTCTTTGATGTCTAGACTGGAACCACACTACAACAGTAGCTGAGCATCAGCATGAGCTATAACACTAACTGGAAACACAGGGAAAATAAAAAACCCACTTGTGCCATTATTGACTCAGCGTTTAAATCATGATAGGTGACCAAGCTATTTACCAACGGAAACGAGAACCGATTGCATCTACGTTTTGTTGTTATTTTTTATCCACCTCACTGTCACTAAGGTTATATATTTCTTTCATGTGATCCTACTGGGGATGCCGATTTTTGTTTGGGTGTAACTACACCACTCCTGCTCTGTGTAACAGTAGGCTAGATATTAAAAGCATCTGGCGTTTAACCTCAAGTATCTACACTGCCAGGAAATCCACCCATAGTGGTCTTTGCAGAAACCACACACCCTTTTTGCACACCTCAATTAAAAGACTTGCTACGTCCTACGCTGCATACTATCAGACACATCAGAAAAATCCAAAGCATGAGTGGCGTTTTCTCATGGTGACCTGTGAGAATATGAGGAGCTAGTGTTGGTGTAGCGTGATATTTTTAGCGCAATTGAATGTGGTTTGGTTTGCAGCTTGTTGGTGGGCATTCTAACTGCTTGTTTAAGGGGCTCAACCATTTGGAAATCATACAGCTGCCTTTATTTCTTTGCCACAGCCACTGGTAAACCACTAACGAAAAAAGAGCAAAAGCAAATCATCAAAAACAAAAAAATGCACAAATGTGTTTCTTGCACTGCAGTCATACAAGACACACCATGGTATACAACTTTTCTGGGTTGTTTTTTCTAATTAGAACAGGAAAAACTCAATCATAGTTTCACACTAAAAGTTAGCTCAACTTCAATTGGCAGCAAGAGGACGTAGACAAGTCCATTCTGATGTTATACCCAACTATAACTGGCATCAGCGACTACACTTGGATCACAATCGGACTTGTACATTTTTGGTATCTGTAATTATAAACACCATCACTTTAGTGTACCAATCTGGCAACAAGCATTTGCAAACTAAGAAATTCCATCTGCCAGTGGGTGTACTGGTTGCTGTAAATGACACCTATATGTAAGTGAATGAATGAACAGTGAGAGTGTTAGTATATACACTGCTCACAAAAATTATTGGATATTTAAAACAAAATATGAACTGACTAAAAAAGAAGCATTTGATTGTATTTCATTAAACAAGATCATCATAAAAGCAAATGAAAAATCAAATAAAGTTATTTTATTATGCAAATTAGATGCAAAGTCAGTTATGGTGATTGAGTAGCAAGTGATATATTAATCGGGGTGATCAGAATCACGTCAAACTGACGAGAGTGGCCCACAGTGATAGTTCAGTAGGGTGTACGATTGGGCATGGACAGGATCAGACTGTCCAGCAGTTCTCATGGGATCCTCTTTGCATTCATTTTAAAATATTCTGTAATATTTGTGAGCAGTGTGTATGTACAGTTTATACTAAGAACATAATTCTGATAAGTTAATACA
>JAUZSV010344811.1:0-11488 GCA_034780495.1 Parotocinclus cesarpintoi | reverse complement strand
TTTTTTTTTTTTTTTCCCCCGTCTCTCTCTCTCTCTCTCTCTCGTGTGTGTGTGTGTGTGTGTGTGTGTGTGTGTATTATATATATATATATATTATATATATATAAAATGTTGGATGTGGTTCGTCTATCTTGGTGGTATGCTGACATTACCCTGGATACCGTGGCTCTTGATACATAACAACTCCCCCACTAAAATGACAGGTGTTTCAGTTTCATATGCTGAAGCAACCAACCTAATACTAACATGGCATACCTAATAAAGTGGCCAGTGAGGTTATGTGGTAGCAGGAGATAAAACCACAAAAGTACCTCAACTAATCATTACTTTCTTCATAAAGTGACTGGAGGTTTTATATTTTTAGGTTTCTGGAAATGATTAGTTTTATGCATGGTGTAAACACCAGGTTGCCAGATCACACCAGCAACTACATTAGCAACCTCTGCAGGAATTTATTACTGCCCAGATGCAAGATCTTCATCACCGATCACAGGACCCAATCCAAAAGTGGCGTAAACACCTGGAAACATTTAACCAGTCCAACTACTTGCACTTTTGAAAAGGTGAAACAAAACCAGTTCTTAAAAAGAACCACAAAACTTCAGATGGTAACCTGAGCTGAAAGCACCAATCAAAGTTAAATTAATTATTAACAGAAACATAAATTAATTAAATGAACCCACATTGTGTTGAAATATGAAGTGATTTGTTTATCCCTATTATATAATTGTACATACAGTGGAGGTCAAAAGTCTGTGATTACTAGTGAAAATGCTTACAAACACATTGTACTTTGTTACATAAGATATCATCAGGAAAACCAATTTGAGTCTGAACAGAACACCTAAACATGCATTTTAAGTATTTGGTATATTCCTTCTTTTACTGTAATGCCAGAGTGCACTTAAGCTGGCAAAGATTCCCTAATAAAACCCATGCATAAAATCTGATCATCCATTTTGTTCCACAAAGATTTCACAATAACCAAAGGAGCATTTTGGGAGGTTACGGAATGCTTGAGGTTTTGTTTTCTTGTGCCCCCATAAATGCTTGCTAGTATATCGGTCAGCTCAAAGCTTTGAGATGTGTTTTTGGTCAGCATCCTGCTGCAGTAAAAATGCTTATCCAAGGATCCACCCAAACATTTACTAGTGCTCTCAAATGTTTGGCCCCCAGTGTAGGTATAAATGATCCATCAGTCCACAGTTACTAACAACACAGAACTCAGCTGGCTTCATACATTATCAGCTTTAATTGAAGCTACATCTGGGACACACATTGCTCGATAAGCTGCATATGAAACGAGGCGTGCCTGGTGGTTTACACTAATGAAACACTACTGATGAGGATGTTGACAGTGCTTAGTTGTAACAGGATGGCATGTGGTGTCCTCAGTGTACCTCAATGAGAGTCCATGGCGTGTGACATAAAATTCTATGTATACACACACACACATTTATAGAGACCAGTGCATTTTCAAGTTGTTCTGTCCGACAGCTCCCGAGAAGGTCCAGGCA
The DNA here is from genome assembly GCA_034780495.1 of Parotocinclus cesarpintoi. Lineage (NCBI taxonomy): Eukaryota > Metazoa > Chordata > Actinopteri > Siluriformes > Loricariidae > Parotocinclus > Parotocinclus cesarpintoi. The sequence goes on along the minus strand of JAUZSV010344811.1, from coordinate 9,971 downwards.
CGGACAGTGGGCAGAGTGGGGCAAAGCTTTGCAGCAGGTAGGATCCCTCACCAAAGGTGCGTCTCCCGAATCTCAGCAATCACATGACTGGCTTTTTGTAAGGCCTATGAAAACAAAAGATGGGTTATAGTTAGGAGAGGGTTTGTGCTTTTGAAAATAAGGGCAGAAATCGTGAGGAGGTTCATGAGTTAAAAGTTTAAAATCCAAACAAATAGAGCTTTTAGCGTTTCCTCTTAAGTCACCTCAAACAGCATGTACATACGTTCTGAAAGAGTTTTTTTCTTTAACAAATGACACTCATTTTATTCAGACCTGTAGCAATAACTATAATCAGAGGCTGCGTCTGAAATCGCATACTTCCATACTATACAGTACGTGAAAGCAGAAGGAGAGAGCATGTAGTGTGTCCGAATACAAAGTATGCTTAAAACAGTACGCAAAAAGTCCCCGGATGACGTCTGCAATCGGCAGCAATTTTTATGTATGCAACCAAAGAACACTATCCTATCCCATGATTCAACTGGAGCAGCGAAGGCGTTCGATGCTGATGAAGTAAAATAGCGGACAGCGCTGAGGTGATGGTTTACAAATTTCAAATTAAATATTAAAAAATATTTTTTAATTGAAAAGATTTTTCCATTGATAAATATTTTCAAGTAATTATAAATGTTGGCAAATTGGGCTTTTAATAAAATGAATGGAGGCGATTTTTTGTTTCGTAGTGCATCCGAGATTCTGCATATACTGCATACTTGCATACTTAAAGAGCGTACTGCTTTAACGGTCAAGCAGTGCATACTGAGTCAAATTTAGTGCGTACTGTCAAAGTGTGCGACTACCTGTTATCTGTCCAGATTTTTTGGAACAATATGAAGGAGCATTATTATCATCATCACTGTGAGTCATTGCTGTCTTCAAGAACCTTAAATTACTATGTCAGAGAGGAAAAGGGAGTAAAGAACAGAGGAGGAAGCATTGGGAAAAAAAACGGAGAAAAATATAGAACATAAAACATAGAGATGGTGCCACTTTAGAAAGCATAAAAGCAGATCATGAGCTCATGAAAATAAATCCTGTGTATAATCTGTACAGGGTATCCATGCAGATGTCGCTGTCTTTCAAATCAGTTCAATTTATATTAACAAGCGACAAAATGGAAGCGGTGCGTAGCCCCAAAATAAACAGCCAGAGGCGAAATGGGGAGAATAAACTGTCTGGGATTCACGAGAAATAAAAGAGCCTTGAGAGGAAGCAGGCACAAATGTGGAACTCACCCTCCTTAGGGTCAGGCAAGACAATGGGATTAAATACTTAATAGTCCTTGCCTAATCGAGTATAAAGGAAATCAAGCTGTATTCTGTAGAAGACATAAAATGTCCAGTGTTGCATGCTGGGAATAAGAGACTTAAAGGAATTGATTAGGTTTAGTACAGCTGCATGTTTTAACTGTACGGACTCTGCTGCAGATTCTTACAAACCTCCACACAAAACATGCAGCTGTTACCTGTATGACCTCGGTGATGATCTCCTGCTTGCTGAATCTGTAGATGATGACATGTGCAGACACTCCAGCCACACACAGCATGCGGCTGTCAGGACACCAGGACATGAGCTGAATGGCGAACGGGTCCTCGTCTACGATCTCTGTACATGCTTTCTCCTCCTTACTGCGAGCCTTCTCAAACACCTTAGATGTCTTCAGTTTGTACAACACCTGGAGCATTACTGGGCAGGAGTAGAGATTAATATTTGTTTACATTTACATTTATGTCAATTAATACAGTGTTACAATCCAAGCTATTGTGGGTTAAGGGCCTTGCTTAGGGACCCAACTGTAGCAGAGGTGGGATTTGAACCCTGGACCTTCTGGTCCATAGTCCAGTGCCTTAACCCCTAGGCCACCACAGTCCCGTGTGTAGTTGTAAGTCTGGCTAATTCACATTCCTATTCTTTGGGTGATGATGGATGATTGTGAGTTTGGAAGAGAACCGAACAGCATCACATGTTGGACAAATGCATACTGTAAGTCTGGTCTGGTGCCGTTTTCCAGTCTGGGTGCCAGTGAAAAGAAAGCTTAGTGCTATATAAAATTAGTCACCTGTGACTGAGGCACAAAGTTGTGTATTTTGGTTACAGTTCTGATAAGAATTTCTTGTTAACTGGGATATTTACCATATGATCGTATGCTTCGATACACCTGCAAATTCAGCAACTTCCTTCACACTATGGTCTTTGGAATGCCCAATCACTCCCTAGTGCCAAGCATTATCATCCAGGCAAAAATATATCTAAAGGCTAGCCAAACACCTACACACAAACCTAAAAACTTAATGTTCCCCAGACACTTCTGGAACTGTTACTGGGACCTAAAAACTTGATGTTCACCAGACACTTCTGGAACTGTTACTGGGACCTAAGAACTTGATGTTCACCAGACACTTCTGGAACTGTTACTGGGACTGGCAAAACGAGTTGATAGAAAAAAACAGAGCTTATTGGCAACAAAAGCTCTACAAAGAGGGGTAGTTACATGGTGAGAAACCTAATCCATAATGTTAAGTATGGTGCTGGATTTGTGTTTTCTGGGATCCTTGGAGTTAGGATACATGGAACGCCATGACCACCATGGGGTACTAGGAGACTTTATACATAAAACTTGGCTAATGGAACCTTCTAGCATCACTAAGATTCAAGATACAGACACAAAAATGGTTCATTGACCACAGATTTCTGACATGATCAGCACAGTTCCCTGTCCTAAATCCCTATTGAGGACCCGGGGGGTGGGGGGTTTGGCTGAGGGGTTTGGCTGTAGGGTGAGCAGAAGACTGAGGTCCACAAGAAAGAATATTATGTTCCTGGAGGATCTAATGACATTCTGTAACAAAAAAGCGTCCTTGCTCTGTATTCTTGTCAAGCATTACAGAAGACCTAGACTATTCAAATAAATATATAAATATCATTATGTAAATGTGTATTTATGAATATATTTAAGGATTTGATTTAGTTCTGGCACTAATCAGAATTCACGATTGTTCAGGCAAAGCGAATAAATAGCTTCAGATTAATAGAGCCAATTTTCGGAGTAGGATTACCGCTCCTTGCCTAATTAGTCTTCATATTTCCGCGCACATTTGGTGAGCAAATCTCTTTCAAATAAATCCCCCTTCATTATTCAAGAAGCCTGTTGGCTGATGGAGGGCAGACCTTTCAGCAAAGGCATGGCTCTGAGGTCATAAATAATGCTTCACATTGGGCTTTGAGCAGTTAGATAAATACAGTGAGTTCTTATAGGCGGTTGCGGGGGAACTATAACTTAAGCAAGATTATTCCTAAAATGAAGCCAAATGCCACTTGTGGCTTATTTTTATTTCACTGTTTAAATGCAAATGTGGGCAGGAGCGTTCTGGAGAGTGGGGTGAATCTGGGATGCATACTAGAAGCACTACCAGAGCAGAGAGTCATCATAGATAAGCAAATTAGCCAATGGCAAAGAATGGCTAAAGACCTTACTGTGCAAAAGTCTTAGGCCACCATTATATTATACATACCATTGTTATCTAGCCATGCCCACCATGGGGTACTAGGAGACTTTATACTTAAAAATTGGTTAATTGAACCTTCCAGCATCACTAAGATTCAAGATACAGACACAAAAATGATTCATTGACCACAGATTTCTGACCTGATCAGCACAGTTTACTGTCCATTGTTAAACAATAAACCTACTGATGGCCTAAGACTTTTGCACAGGACTAAATAATACATAGTTATACCCAATGTTTTGTCACAGGACCGTTTTTCTTGCGATTTAATAAGACAGGAAATTGGTCAGACATTTTTACAGCCCAATAAACCCTAAGTGTGATTTCTTAACAAATGCATTCAAATTTCAAGTGAATCCTGATCAGTCGAGGTGGAGAACTCACTTGCAGAGGCATCCCAAAATTTCACCGACCCATCAGCATGCCTAAGACAAAGAGACAGTCCGTTATTCAAAAACAAATTATATTTTCCCACAGTGTCACAAATAAGTACATATTTGTATATTTATTTCTATATAAAAGCAAAACAATGCAGCATACACCATTTAAATGCCATTTGTGACTGTTTACACCATAACCAGGGCACCAGTTCATCGCATCACCCAGCCTCAACTGGGGATTGAACCCATAATAAAGCAGCAGTTGACTCTTACCAGCAAACACAGGTTCGAGTCCTAATTGCCCCTAATGGTTGGTCAAGCTTCCCATTCAGACATTGTATGTGTCTGCGTCTGAGATACAAAATACTCACTAGCTCCCCCTGGGCAACAGGGACCACTACACGGCCCTGCCACAGACTGACTATCTCATGCAGTTATCTCATTATGCATACAACCTGAACTGGTAAAACTGGGAGCTCAAAGCATGAAAAAATCATAATCCAAGCTCTTCTTTATGACACTTTTCACTCTTTTCTATCACATACTTACCCAGTTAGTATTATTTCAGGGTAGCTTTGTGTGCCCTGGCCCCAGTTCCCACCACTTACAGGCCATTCCTAGGAAAGAACAAATATATATCACGTACAATTTATAAATCAGGACGGCTTTGCTAATGACTGGGTTCAGCTGCATAAGCAGGTGCACAAAAAATGAATATGAAGATGGATGCTCTAGAGCTTAGAACATATCAAAACATCTGGTTTAGCACTCACTAACAAGTTCCAAACTGCTTCTGAAAGCACAGGAGCTGTTCTTTTGGAGGAGAATATTTTTTCTGCTTGCTCTACCACAGACCCAGTCCAGAATCAGGAACATGCTTTTTGGCAAGAAACAGGGAATCCAGATGCATGTATATATAGTATAATAAAAATGTATTTAGAAGAGAATTGAAGTGTATTAATAATAGAAAATAATTTAAGAAAATAACTTGGACAGTGTAGGTAAAACAAACTGCATTGTATTAGAAAAGGCCCAGCACTACCCAGGTACCACCCTGCCCCAAGGCCGCCGCTCAGTATCGAATAGTTTTGGTTCATTCTTGTCATGAAACACAAACAGCTGATATTGGTGACACAGATATTGCACGACTGAGAAAAAAATGTAACACAAGTGACGGTGCACTACCAGCTTAGGCAATGTGAGGTTTGTCAAATAGATTGTGCATTTGTGCCATATGTATATGTTCGGTGTCATCAGGGGCTTCTGAGTTATAAGTCTAAGCGACTTGAGTCAGTGGCAGTGCAAGCAGATCAGGGGTGCCTGCACACGAGTGTTAAACGGCATGCTTGTACAAGAAATTGATTATGCGTTTCCAAATTGTGAATCACTAGAGACTAAGAGACTGGAATAAACACAGACATTTCATTGTTACTGGAAATTTCAGCCTTCAACTGTAGTTCCCAGAACTGTCTGAGCCCTGACAGAGTTCCTCTGTGGGGTGCACGAGTCAATCTGTCCCCACTGCTGTGACAAAAACCACGATATAAAGGCTGAACTTTGCAGTTGGTCGAAAGGTCTGGCCTCCATTCAGATGCACAAATGCTTCCTAATGTGCACTTGAGACCTTGCATTGTGGGCCAAACGAAGCAGGCATGAGGTCTCACGGCTTACACACAACTCACTGTCTGAGATATGCTTGTGTGTGGAAAGGCATGTGTATCATAAAGGGTTAGAGGACAAATGATGCAACCTGGAACATCCATTCTTGAGCCAGATGGCTATAAAAAAACGTTTACTATAAAACAGACAACCCAACACCTTTTCCAGTTCTTATTACCAGACATCCAGGTTTGCATAATGAGGCTTGTGATATGATACTGGTCTCACACTCAGAGATTTAAAGGCAAAAAGGAGCCCTTGCAATCCTGCTTAAGTGATGAAGCTCCTCAAACCACTGGTTGTTGCTAACATTAAGGAAAGAACATGTGTTCTTTATTGAGCTATACCTTTCTTTCCATCAGTTCCACACGATATGCTCGACAGTACATATTCATTTGTGGAGAACCTGTTTTAGCAGCAGAGAGATGAAAACTTATACAACCGTGCCTTTTTCAGATACACCCAATTGTGTCTGTCCATCACCTGCCAAGCCATAGACTAATAAACAACACTGGTTATCTTAATTTAGTCTGGAACCCATTTAAGCCATATACTGTATAATATTTTACTTCAGCACACATCCTACCTTTTTGCTGAAGCCCTGACGTTTTTGGCGAGAGCCAACCGAGTAAAGTGCAGGTATGAGGTCCACAGGACAGTCAGCGACATATTCACAACACGTCACCGGAGACTCGTGAATCATCATGGGGTAAGGATTCTCAAAGATGGGATAACTATGAAAAACAAACCTGTTTGTATTTATTTATTGAACACATCGCCACCGATGGCTACTCATGACAAGAGCAAGGTTAAATCAAAATACTAGCACTCTAAACACAGGCAGAGTCCGTGGTCATGTTCGAACCGGGGATCTCTGGAGCTGTGCACCCCAAAACCAGGAAATGGGGGTCCCATAATCCCATAATTCCTGGGAAAAACAGAGATGCCCCCCAGTATTATGACTGTACACATAACTGTATCATTTTAAATAATATATACCATGCATAGGAAGAACTTAACACTGAACATAATACTAACATAATTATAAAGCGTAATATCTTTTCTATTGAGCATAATTCTTCTAATTCACAATTCTGAAGCTGATGTGGCAGACTCATAGGAAACTGGGCCCATATAAAGTGCGCCATCTACAGGCCATTCATGGTACAGTTGAACAAACTAAAACCTGCAGTCTCTATATACATTTAATACAACAGTACTTTTTAGGGGCACCTTTGGTGTCCCCCTTTTAATGAATGGGCTCTTAATATAAATAATACAAATATTTGATTATTAATGTGGTTTGTCATGATTACACTGACTTGACATTTAAATAATGAAAGATACACGAGCACATACCCATTTTGTGCAAGATCAATAACAACTAAATCCTTTTCTAGAAGGACCACTACAGCATAAGGTTCCTGAAAATCTGCAGGAGGGGAAACACAGACATGGAAAAACAGTTAGTGTAGTAACAAATAACAAAAATCATAAGACATTTTTTGAACCTTTTCGTTCTGTACCTGTACAAGTTTGGGACCCTTTCTGTTGATTATGCTGGTCGTTTTGCTAAAAGTTACAGGGAACAAACCTACAGTAAATACCCATTTATGCCCCCATTAATTCACACATTTGGTACTATTGGCACACAAGCCACTGGCACGACTTGGAACCCTGGAAGCTTGGACACATTCAGAACCAACATCAGGTGCAGACCGCACTTCCAGTAACCTGGAGATAACCCAACCTGAACGCTCCCACTGAGCATAAAACCCGAAACAACACAGCAACTCAGACCTCACCCATCCAGAGGCAGGAATCAAATCAGAGAGGCTCAGCATGTTTCTTTAGCATAATACTGTACATTGTATACGGTATATATGCTTCGCCAGCAACTGGGTTATAACGTAAATACAAATCTTGAATAAATAATTAAGTCGTTTAAAGAAAGTCATTTAAAGAGCTCAGCAGCAAAGCGAGGTTGAGTCTCTAAAAAGCACAAGCGCCTTTTGTGGCACCCCATGGTAACCCACAGCTTTTTGTGGCTGTCTGCGGTGCCATTAAAAGATAAAAAAAAAGAAAAAAAGGAACGGCATTGTGTAACATCAGGTCACTGAAAGGTCTTTAATGAGACCCCCGTCATGCTGCACCTGCTTCTGCAGCGTCTGCATTCTCCTGAATGACTCCATGAAGAGTGGCAACAAAAAGCAAGCAGCATCGGGACACAGTTACACAACCAGCGCTAGAAACACCGCATTCACTTCTACTTCCTGCAGAGCTCAAAGCACTCGATAAAAACACACAGAGTGCACTGATCTGAACTCTGGGTCGCTATGAACTGCTGGAAGAACTGAGCGATGGAGCAGAATACAGAAGTGGAGCTCGGGACATGCATGCACACACACACCTGACTATCGGGCTATTGTTTTGGGAAAAGTCCATTGATATAATATTACTGTAGGTAATAAGTGTTAAACGTATACCTAATAACGTACAAAAGCAAAGCATCTGCATCCTTATGAGCACAGATAAACTGTCCCCACAAGGTTAACCGTGTCAGATCTGCCTATGCTTGAGGGATATTTGGTCCTCACAAAGACACTGTGACTAACACAATGACTAACACCCAGTACACACCCCCACACACACACTCATGCAGGCAGCAACAAGACGTTCATGATCTAGAAGGCGAATACAAAAATAGAAAACTGTATGATGTAACTTCAGCATGTATTATCTCACGCAGAAGTTTGGAACCCCCTGATCAAATGTAGTGTTGAGCAAAAGTCTTAGGCCACCATTAAATTGGTTGCTTTAGCAATGCTATACTACATTGCTATACATACATACTGTGAAAATTTCCAACTAGGATTCGTCAGTCCATAATACTCTTCCTCACTTCATTCCAGTCTTTGTGTGCTTTAGCATATCTCACCCTGTTCCCTTTCCAATAAGTCATTTCTTGGCTGCTACCCTTCCAAAATACCATTCCTAATCAAGCTTATTCAGACAGTAAGATGGCCAACTTGGCATCCCAGTGATTGTGCCAGATGGTGCTATTGCTTAAGTGTAAGGAGCTTGACTTTTTATGTTTTTTAATACTGCATACAAATTTTTCTGTATTTTCCGATTGTTTTCTTAGACAATAAATTTATATCTGCTTATTAACCCATTGCTAGAACAATGGTATATCTCACCTAATAGTGGTCTAAGACTTTTGGACACAACAGTAAATGATGGTTTTTATAATTGAAAAACTTTTTTTTATAATTGAAACAACTTTTTAATAAATCTCAATACAGAAATTTCAGCTAAAATAAGTAATCCCACTTGTACCACTCGATTGCCCAAATCTATTGTGGTAGGTTGTAGCTGATTGTGCACCGTTCTAGCCTGAGCTTTTGTACTTAGGTCTGATTTATTCGTACACTTGTACATGTGTAGGTTAGGAGAAATATCTATACATTTTGTCATTTAGAAAATCAAACAAATATGTGATTTGACCGGGACTACCTGCACTCTAGCCGCGTACAGACAGAACACAAAGGCCTCACGTTAAGTAAGCTTGAAGAGTCGGTGCATATGTAAGTGTTATGGAGTCGGAGAATGGAACGTACCATTAGGATATGGCGTTTCACAGAGCGTGAGGAAGTATACGATTGGATAATCCATCTCCAGCACTGCAGTGCTCTTCCCGTGCATTACTGTCAGGCAAGGCCGCCGACCAACCGTGTCATATGATAAACCACCAGATAGGATCATGAATGGATCCCTGCACCCACACACACACACACACACACACACACACACACACACACACACATTTGCAGTACTTCATTATTATTATACTAAACACTGTGTACTGGTATGGCTAAATATTTTTAACCCTACCAAACCCCAACCCCTAAACCTAGGCCCAATCATACACAATAACTCTTATCTGTATCCCCAACCACTAAACCCTACAACTAACCATAACTCCTAAACCTAAACCTAACCCCTAATGGTAACCCTAAACCCTGACCTAACCATAAATCCTAAACCTGAACATAACCCCTAATGGTAACCCTAAACCCTGACTTAACCATAAATCCTAAACCTAACCCCTAATGGTAACCGTAAACCCTGACATAACCATAAATCCTAAACCTGAACATAACCCCTAATGGTAACTTTAAACCCTGACTTAACCATAAATCCTAAACATAACCCCTAATGGTAACCCTAAACCCTGACTTAACCATAAATCCTAAACATAACCCCTAATGGTAACCGTAAACCCTGACATAACCATAAATCCTAAACCCAACCCCTAATGGTAACTTTAAACCCTGACCTAACCATAAATCCTAAACCTGAACATAACCCCTAATGGTAACTTTAA
>JAUZSV010344810.1:0-19155 GCA_034780495.1 Parotocinclus cesarpintoi | reverse complement strand
TTGGAATAAGGCTGTAACGTAACAAAATGTGGAAAAAGTGAAGCGCTGTGAATACTTTCCGGATGCACTGTATATGTGTGAATGTGATGTAATATAATGTAATGGTGATATAAGTGTTTATAAATTAGAGAAAAAGGATAAGTTTACTGGGGAAGATGGTACAATAGAAAGGAGGCTCTAGTTACCCTGTTAGGGCGTCTCTAGCTTGGATACAAAATTAGATACGGTTGGGCATGGAGGCAAACAGGTTCTGTATGATATCCTGTGGCTCATTTGTTCACAGATGTTACAGCTGGGCCTGTAGATCCTGCACATTCACACAGCTCGTGTACCATAAGTACTTGATTGGTGATAAATCTGGTTACCGTGCAGGCTAGGGAAATCCTTACTCCCCAGATCACACCAGCAGTGGGAGCAGTGGGTCGTTCTACAGCAAAAGCATGGGTGAAGCGCTCATCATGAAGCGTCCATACTCAAATTTCACTGTCATCGCTTCCCAAACAGAACCTGGATTCAAACGATGCCGTTCCATTTCATAGCAGTCCAGGTTTCTTGTTCCTGTCACCGCTGCAAACGTGACAACAATTTTCTGATTTGCTAAGCTCCTGAGAGCAAAACTGTGGGAGCTACTTAATCCTATCAGCAGATCAAATTTTCCTCTTTACTGGTGGTCTGTTAGGGCCGGTCTAGGTACCACTGCTCCCAAAAACTGCTAGGTCAGAGCTGACTGGATGGCGAACAGTTTCTCAGAATTTCCATCCCGATTCTTTCACTCCAATAATGTGCCCCCACCCAAAGTCTGTCAGCTGGCAAAATGTCTTTCAAGTGAACCAATTTCTGTCAGCGAGTGTGTAATTAAGCAATATGGATGTCGTATTTTTCATGATGAATGTGACACATCTGTAAGAGGACTGATTTCTGCTGAAACAACTGACCCAGAAAAATAAACTCTAAACCAACTAACCACTCCGGCCCCGGACTTATTGATAACATGAGGTGAAAGAATATTTAAAACAGCACCTGTGGCAGGGTGAAACATCCTGTACTTTGTGGAAGGACGGATAAATTACTTCCCTAAGTATATTAGGAAGTCCCTCTCAATATAGCCCCATGGTGCTGTTAACTCCCTCCATGCTCTGGAATATTTTCTAAAGCACCATTTGAGAAAACCATGCCTAAAAGTCTGTTTGGCTGTGGACCCATGGAACAAATCCAGTCTGCTCTGTAATTGAGCCAGAGGTTTGTATTTATGGAGATAAAAAGCAGATCCCATTCAAATCTGATCATTAAATCATTGGTCTCAAGGATTTTGAATGATGAAACTGAAGAACCACAACACTAGTTTGTTTCATCATAGTAAGAAAACAGCTGCACATGCTGCCTTGAAATATCTGCTGTAATGTAAACATTCTATTACATTTACAGCATTTAGCAAACACCCTTATCCAGAACGACTTACAAGTTATACAATCTTAAAATCAAGCAATTGTGGGATAAGGGCCTTGCTCAAGGACCCAACTGTGGCAGCTTGGCAGAGGTGTGATTTGAACCCTGGACCTTCTGGTCCAGAGTCCAGTACCTTAACCGCTAGGCTACCACAGACTACAGACATGGAAATACACTGCTCACAAAAATGAGTGCATATATCAACATGAATATGAAGGGGATCTCACGAGAACTGCTGGATAATCTGATCCTGACCATGCCCCATCACTGTCAGTGTGTTTTGGCACTCTTGAGTTACCATACACCCTACTGAACAGTCAATGCGGGGGCACTCTCGTCCAGTTTAGCATTCTTCTGTTTATCCTTATGAATATATCACTTGCTACCCAATCACCATAATTCATCTCATTTGTGTAATCAGACAACTTTCCTTGACTTTTCATTTGCTTTTCTGATTATCTTATTTCATGAAATGTAATCAAATGCCTTTTTTAATTGCTTCATATTCATTTGGAAATATCCCCTCAGTTTTGTGAGAAGTGGATGTATTCATTGATCTAAAGCTTAAACCTTTATGCATTACAGGTTCTGAATGAACAAACGCTGCACTGCAGCAGTGATACCAACAAACCCAGTCGTACCTGAGATTAGAGGGCCTTAGTGTCCCTTTCTTTTCAGTCTGGGATGCAGCTAATGAAGTCTTCAAATTAATGGGTGAATCTTTAGACATACTAGAAGGATCGTCATTGATTGGCCAATCTGAAGTTCATGTTTTCTTCATATTTACTCACATAATCACATATAATGGTGCATCCCCACTCCCCTATGTTATGTCACTTAACTAACATCAGGAATACTGTGCTCATGTATGTGTACTTGTTAAATTACATTTAAATTACAAACATGGCAACCCATACCAATTCGCAGCACTGTAATGTTGTAATGTCATGACTGCATGTCACTTGGGTTTGTTCACTGGGATTAGATATGGCACCCGGGTGAACAGTGGGAAGAAGACAAGCCAGTGGGGGGAGTTTGATGCTATGGGCAATGTTGTGCTGGGAAAATCTGAATATGTGCATCCATGCGGACATTCATTTGACATGTGGTGTGTACGTAAACATTGGTACAGGCCAGGTGGTCATAACGATTTGGCTCGTGTATACTAGTGTGTGTGTGTGTGTTGCTTGGACTGTTCTCTACCCAGCTGTTTCATTCTATGTTGGTGCCATTCCATTCATCGATTGACTTTAATGGTGCTGACAAATTGTGCAAAGCAACAGATTGGCCACAGTCAGTAATTATGGCCCTACAGCTGCTATGAAAGGAAGTTAATGTAAGTTCACCTAATAAACTCAAGCCACTGTGCGTGTGTGCATAATTTGTGTTTTATATACTGTACATGACATACTGGATGCTTTGCTTTAGTTCAGTTTATGGCATCATTATAATTTCATCTGTCCGCTTAGGTGGATGACAGCAGCAGCTGTGCAGAAATCTGTGGAAGAACCTGCGGAACTCTGCATTGAAGACTGTGTAGATGATAGGGTTCAGTGCACTGTTCACGTAACCCAGCCAAGTCACTGTGCTCATTAGCTGGTCAGAGACTATACATGACTCGCACAGGGCTCGGGTTGTGTGAACCACGAAGAATGGTGTCCAACAGAAGAGGAAGGCACCTGTAAATAGAATAATGAAGTTTAATTAGGCATCTTAGGGTAATGGATCAAACTCATGGGTCTCAGCCCTCTAACAAAAGGTTCAGTTTGACGCTAATGGGAAGACACTAGTATTTATTTCACTGCAAGTACCCTAAACATGTGGTAACTGAAAACAGGAACTTTTCCATTAGGCACATGGCCAGGTATTTATTCTAGTTATGCTGTATCTGATGGTGCTTTTAGCTTAATGTTATACATATCAAATTACACAATGGCCCTGAATAACTGAATCCAAATTGAACCCTACTTAGGGTTATTTTGCAAGTGAAACAAAAATGTAAATGGAGGAGTAATGTATATATTTTATTTTTTGTAAATACTAATACTTTATGAATCTTTTCAAATCGATATTTGTATTTGTGCAACAGGTGGGGGTTGTTGTGGGTGGGGGGTTGAAATAATGACAAAAAAAATGTATTGTAAAGTGTAATAATGCTTGAGTTGTTCAATAGAAACACTTTGAACAAAAAAAAATGTAAATGGCATTTCTGATAGCATTAATTGCTCTATCTCTCTTTGAAATACTTAGTAAAGCCAATAATAATAATAATTAAGACATTTTAGCCCTTCTCTGTTTCAAATGGTAACCTCTTAAATATTGGGTTGAGTAAATAACTACTTCCATAATTACAGTGACACCCTCACGACAGCCGTTTTTCACACAGGAGCCTATATATGAAACAAAGGCATCTTTTGTCAACTATAAAATAAGCTATTGAAATAAACCTAAAAATCCTGGACAAACAATTTAAACAATCTCGAATAAATGCTGGAATCTATTAAAGCATTTTCATTTTTTTAATTTAAGGGATGACATTTTTCAGAGAGTTGAATGGATCAGTGAATCAAATTTATATACAGAACAGTTTACCAATCTGGTTCAAAGTCAGAGTTTTTTTTTTTTTTTTTATGTTTTGGCTGTTTTCACAAAATACCAAAATTGTTGGTATGTACAGATTATTGTACTATATACAGATGAGCGCCAGGTCAAGTCAAATTTGATTCTATAGCACTACTATCTAATGTAGGTCACACAACTTAATTCTGCTAGATCTACATAATCCACTGCATTTCTTGTTACCATTATTACATATGTATACATACAGTACTGTGCAAAAGTCTTAGGCCACCATTAGATTAGAAAGGGTATTGATAAAACAATAGTATAGTGACCATTTATCATTATTTATCTGCCTCTTTGTTCAAATACAACCAGAAACTACAGGAAATTTATATTCAGTATTAAAAAAAACTGCTTTTTTAGGTTATAGTGGCAAGTATTTAGTGTGACTTTCTCTTTAAACTTGAGCAATAGAAGTACCAAACCAACAGGATGCCAAACTGACTTCTACAGTCCATAAAACTTTGATCAGGTGATCTTTTTGGAAGTGTAGCAGCCAATAAACCAATTTTTCAGTAAAACAGGGTAAAAAACCTAAGATATGCAAAAGCGACGAATCCAAGTTTCAAATTTTGGATCCAGTCCTCAGAAATGCTATATATGGTCACTATATTATGATAAAGCAAAAATAATATATATATATATATATATACACATTCTCATAATGAAATATACTTGATTACTTACAAATTACTGTATTATTGAACACTCACCCACAACAACAGGTAGGACTTTCATAGCTTTCCTCTCCCTGCAATTAATCTTGGTCCTCTTCCTCTGTTTCGTTGAGTTTTGAAGCTCAGCATAAGCCACAACCTGAATGGCACTGTTATTGTATTCGGGAGGTAAAGGACAGCGGGCTTGCATGTCATCATCAAGCTCGTCCACATTGCACTGCGCCAGGTCTTGTTGGATGACCCGGGGCAGCATGGGCATGGGAGTCGGCAGGGCTGCCAGGGGTGGCAGGGCGGCCACAGCGGCGGCGTGCTGAAGCTTGCAGCAAGCCTGGATGCTTTTCTTCAGCTTGGCTTTCCGTGCCACCTCCCAGCGCCGCAGTCCACGGAACATCCCGCAGTACAACAGGAGCATGATTGGGCAGGGGATGAAGAAAGAGCAGACGGAAGAGTAGACCACATAGTTGTCGTCTTCCAGCTTGCAGACTGTAGGGTCACGGTGTGGGACGTTGTTTAAACCAAAAAGAATGGGAGAAGCCACAGCTAGGGCAAGGAGCCAGGTGCCAGAGAGGAGGACGATTTGTCTGTAGTCCACATGTTTCCGGTTGTAGTTGAGAGGTATGGACACAGCGATGAACCTGTCAAGAGCAGGCACAGAGAACATAAAGTGGCATGCTGAAAAAGATGTAGTGTCATAGCACCACCACTCAAAACTCCCTTATAACTTTGCAACATCCCCTTTATAATTATGCCCCTTCCTATATATAGGCACTGAAAAGAAAAAAAAACACAAGTAGGATTTGGAATCGATGTAATAATGATATATGTAAGTAATTACAATGGAATTAGTGTAATCAAATGAGAACATGTACAACTTGAGCAAAAGTATGTGGACACCCTTTTGAAATAACCAAACTACTATTTGTGTCTTTTTTAACAGTCATTTTCCCAAATCTTTTTAGGAAACCCACACTTAAGGTATACAACAAAGCAATACTGCAGATTGATTTGTACATTTCGTAAATTCTTTTTATTCATTTTTAACTTTGGCTACCACTACAACTACTACTTCTTCTTGACAGTAGCATGCTCCAGTTTATCATCAGGAAGCTGACATAAACTCTGCAAATAACTTCTCATATATGGTTCTATATTTAGTTCTATACTGAAGATGGGGCACTGCATTGGCCTATTTTATGATTTTTACTCTGAACGTTTACATTTCGTATCAATAAAACCCATTTATAAATGTATTCTGCTTATTTCTCCTCAGAAAACTCCTGTGCACCCCTGAGGGTGTCAGTCTCATAGTTTAAGTACAACTGGTGTACAAATACAATTTTGTTTCCATGTAAACAGCTATATGATATATACTATATGAAGTATTTCATGCTTATTACTTTCCAAACTCCACCTAGATATAGATAAAGTGAAACACAAACCTGTCAATGCTGATCGCACACAGGTTGAATATAGAGGCTGTGCATAGCATCACATCCATAGCCATCAGTCCATCACAGACGACCATTTCCAAGGACCAGATGCCACCCTGAAACTACACAGAGTGTAGTATGAAACAAACCAGATTATTCTTACCTTCTTTTCATTAAATTCATTCTACATGGCAAAATCTGCAATCTAAATTACTAATATGAAGCGTCTTATCTCATTGTACATTGTTTAAGACATATTTAAGTAATCTTTGGTTCTGGAGCTTTTAAAGTAAACCATTGGGCTACCATGGATACAAACATGCAGAACATCTAAGCAGAACATCTAAGCAACTTTCTGTTTTCTGTCTTGAAATAAAACATTTTGCATTTAACAGCAGCCCATACTTATTATCAGTCAATTTGTATTTGCTTTTATTTTAATTTTATTCAACCTGTTACAGTGGAACAGATTTGGGCTTGAAAAACAGATTTGGGTTCATAAATAAAGATTTTTGCCCAAGGTTTGAGATTCAGATGGGTTCATTGCTGTGCCAGCATGCAACAACCATACAGAATCAGCAATTTGAATGCATAAAAATCTTTATGAACCACTGTGATCTTACATTTTTAGAAGCTTAGGATCGTAAACTATCTTCATACAAACTTTTTCGCCAAAATTTACCTTTAGTTATAAATGACAGTACAGGTATGCCCCATATAACCTCTGCATTAAGTTATGTGATAAATCATGTTGCCCGAAACGGATGCTGACCGGACATTACCATAATCACATAATAGTTTAGATACTCTGCACCGTGTTTTTTAAAGCAATAATATTAATTAAAACACAATTGTGTGAACATTTAGGACAGCACTGTACTGTACAATACAGCAAGTCTTATCTTTGTATATATTATTAAACTTAAAGCAGTTACCAAAAACAAAAAATGAAAAAGAAAGTTAAACAATAGCATGTTTTCTGAGGCCTTTTAAGACTGTATTCTTTTTTCTTTCAGCAGGTTTCAAAAATGTTTACTCGTACTAGGTTTCTGTCAATCAGATGTGAATTAGACTTACTGTATTGTACTGTTATTTTTTTCCTATTGCAATGCCTCCTAATGTAAGACTTTGAGCGGATGTACTGTTACTTCAATATATATGACCTAAAACATCATCAGAAGTGCCAAAAGCACCTAAAGAAAACCAAATCGAATAAATATAACTAAATATTATACTTGGGGAAAAGTGATCCAATATTAAGCGACATACCTGTGTACAAGTCAATGTCCTGACCTTAATCCAGTAAAATGTCTTGGAAGGACCTGAAGCAAGCAGTTCATGTGAGGAAACCCATCAACTTCTCAGAGATAAAACTGTTCTATACGGATGAATGGGCTAAATTTCCTCCAAGCCGATGTGCAGGACTGAGCAACATTTACCGGAAACATTTATACGCAGTTATTGATGCACAAGGGGGTCACACCAGATACTTTTGCCACTCACAGATATACTGGATGATTTTCTTTAAAACAGAATAAAAAAAAATGTTTTATTTGTTGAAATGGGTTCTCTTTATCTATTTTAAGGACAACGTATCTGTTGAGGTTTTAGGTCAAATTTATGCACAATTATGCAATTTTTCAAGCATTCACAGACTTCATACAGAAATCACCGTATTTGGCAAACCTGTAAATTACATTCTTCACTAAATCAGTCCTTTAACACAGAGGGTGTTGGATTAACTCTCACGGGGTTTAGAATGTAACATTTTGCTGTGTACAAACACAAGCAGGCTGAAGGTCAATCGGTTTATTCCTGCCCTATATTCAAAGGATTACTCATTTTTTGTCTGTAACATCTCTAACAAAAAAGCAAAGGATCAAATTTAAGATCTTGAATCATAAATTTTCCACAACTTGAAAAATATATAATGCTCATAAACATTTGAGAATACTTCAAACTGCAATTTCCCTTAACGTTTGTGAGCAGTTTATAATCAGCATAACACTAAGTGAAAAGTCAAATGTTTTTGGTATGTTCTCATTTTACTCTGATGACAGATTGCGCTTGTGGACTCAAAAAATCTAATTCTCAAGCAAAGTTATCTAGTATGATTTCACAATATTCCAAAGAGCATCTTGTGATGTTACTGAATGCTTGGCTTTAACTGTCTTCAAATACCCCAACTACAGGTGTTACTCAATTTAAAATGGGGATACTTTCTAACAAATCCTCTGTAAGTGTAGTGAAGCCAATCAGTCTATCAGTCACTGTGTTGTATCATAGTGGATTTAACCCTAAACATACTTAAAACATTTACATGAAGTCTTTAACACAAAGCTTATGGTATAATAAAATGTTGATATCTCTTGTCATTTGTTGAATAATGTATTGAAAGTGAAAAGCAAACCAACATGCTTAGTCCATCAGTGGACTGAGGGTGCTGCTGCTCAGCATCCCTTAAAATTCAGAATAGGGTGCCTGCTGAATGTGTATTTATATGTATATTCAGATTACCATGGGGTTGGGTCAGGTAAGAGTGGAACAAAGTCCATGATGTATTATATCTCCTTTGGACATCAAGTAATTGTTGGAAAGCTGAGGTTTTTTTTTATTATTATCCTGCTACAATGTAAATCCTTCTCCATAAACATCCAAACACAAAATTTCATTAATGGTTTGACATAAGAATAGTTGTAGCAAAGTTACACCTTATCTTATGCCATAAAGTGTGTATGTTATTCCTCGCCTTGAATAAAGGGGGTGTTATGAATCGATGATGTGTCATGTGCAGTATTGTATAGCAATGCAAGTTTACATACAATACTTAGTTATGACTTACTTAAACTTCTCTGCCTTAGACCTGATCTAAGAACAAGCATCACTGGATTCTATACACTTGTTTTCTCAAAATATAGAAATATAGCCATTCGCACAACTGACCCGATGTGACTAATTTTAACCTTGTTCTGCTTGTTATCACCTTTAATTGTCTACAGTCCAACCTTGTTTTCACTTCTCCTGTCTTCTAACATCTGTTCAGTTCACTTGTGAAGAGATGAAGGTGTGAACCTGTGCTCAATCCTATTCTCAGAATAGACTAGATCGTCTGCGACATTCACAAAAGCAGGTGTGGTTTTCACACCAGCCAAGTAGGAACGGCACCTGATTCCACTGATACTGGTGCTCATTTGGGCCCTTTTTGACCGGATTGAAAATCAGATACAATGCTGGCCCTTTGCTGAAAGTGTTGAAGGCATTGATTGTTGCCAATTGACTGGTGAACTTAACAGCATACTATCACAGTTAGTAATGATGAACTAGTCGTTAAGGTTAGATACTGTTCTACTGACCCGAAGGATGAAGGAACCAGCGAGAACACTATCACCTTGGGACCTTGAGAGAAGTTATTACCAGACAGTGGTTTAGATTGCAACTCATCAGTTGTATGTTTCTGGGTGAATGGCAAATACTATCACACAAAATAATGTGTCAATTAAGTACACAACTGTATGATTCCACCAATTTGTGTTTCCAGTATAAATGGACATTTATATTCTCCCTATCACTGTCACTTCATAGTAAAGGGTAGAACTGAATCCAGTATATAAAAACATTTTCCATACCTTCATGTACCTTTCACCTGGAAAGTGTCTTTAAAATTGCGCAACCACGCTGCAGCACTTTTCTTTCGAAAAACAAGGTTCTTGTACAGTATGTTTTTTTTTATATATATATTTTTAGTATTCCACGAATATTATTACAACTGTTAGTAATCAGGGGTTCAGACACATTTTGGTTGTCTTACCTCTGCGTAAACGAACAGCGGCAACACCAAGACTGCCAGCAGAAGATCCGCAGCAGCCAGGCTCACTATAAAGTAGTTAGTGGTGGTCTTTAGAGCTTTTTCTTTGCGCACACTGAGGCAGACGAGCACATTGCCGCAAATAATGACCACGATGAGGCAAATCCCGAATATAAGAGCTTGGAAGTTGTGCGCGTGGATAAGCGGTGGCGCGGTGCTGTTCAGCTCGCTCAGGTTCTTCATCCTGAATCATCTGCATGGACACTTTCAGTCCAATCCGAACAAATAGTAAAGCTCATGAGTGGACTGTTTGATTCCGTCTACCTGGATCCATGCTCGCGACTCGCTTCTTGCAGAAAAAATTAGGTTACCCCATGTCATATGCAGGATGCTGACGCACACTGCTGCAGGTCCCACAGTCCTGTGTCTTCTCACACAGCTTGTAAATGCTTTCTCGGTCTTTATGAGGACGATCTCCAGTTGAGTTTATACCGATTGATGATTCTATGTGGTTAGTTTATGATCTGTCTTCTCTCTGTCCCCAGCGTGCGCTCTCTTATCAAGTTCACTGAGTGCAGCTTCCAGATCTACTCAGGTGCGCAGCGTGGGAGGACCAGCTTTACATAATTTAATGCCTATAGCGTCCATACACATTATGTGATGGCAGGATATTGGCCATGACACATACTTCAAGGATGAAGAACCTTACATTTCGAAGTAAGAGAGTAAAATTAATATAGACTCCATACATTATGGAAATAGATTAAAACGGGAATGTTCATCTTAACCTCCATCTATACAGATACTTTAAAGCTTAACGTTTACATTAAGCTTCAGATATGTAGATGAAGATGTGGCTACCTTTGGTAAAGATGTATCAAAGCATGTATCACAACCCCCCTGTTTAGTCCTTTGTGTATAGTTTTACGAACTTAACTGCAACACAGTATTTGTTATAAAAATTGAAAAACTTTCCAGATTTTTCAAAGGTCCACTACAGGTAACTGGGACAGTCATGTGAAACGTGTAGGGTAGTGGGTTACTGATGTCTCATAATCCCTTTGTTACCTTCTGGTTTATACATTTCTTGCTATGATGTTACAGTTAGAGCCAGGTCAACATGTCAAGTCAGATATATTTCTATAGTGCTTTGTAAAATTGAGCATTATCTCAAAACAGTATACAGTTTTAAATTATCTTCTAATATATAAGACCAATTCCAAATTGACCAAGCCTGGGCGACAGTGGAAAGGAAAAACCCCTAGATGTCTAAAGTATTTCTGAGACCATCGAAAAAGCAATGGCATGCAGACAATCTACTGTGTGTTTATGCACATGGTAAAATGCATTCCATGTTATAATAAAATATATAGTGTTATTTCTAAAGAAGAACTTTGGACTACACATTTTCTATACGCTTTGGCTCGTCGCTGAAGTCAGATCCATGGCTCAGTGGCTCATCCAGCATCTCCGGAAGTAGGGAAAACAGCTACTTATCCTTTGTTTTCTGTAAGAAGAAAATGTGTTTTCCTTTCATAGATTGTTTACACAATCAATTTTCTAATTTATTGCTGAATAGCATGGTTGCTGGTCTGTGATTACTTTGCTTAATTGCCATCCAATCCTGAAACTAGTTTGTGTTTTATTGACCTTACTGCATTCTCTCTACCTCATACTAGTATATATGTGCACAAATCCATCAAATTTTGCATAGTCACGCTTGCCACATCTTGTTTCACTCATATGCTAATTATAGATAGCTAATTATAGATAGCTTCTGAATCACTGCAGCACAAACTCAGGGAATGTTTTCACATAAATATGAAGCTTGCTTCAATACTTTTTGCTCCATCTACACTGCTCACCAAAGTTTTGAATTATTCCCTAATTTTTGTGAGCAGCATAGTAACAGTGAATGAACAGAAAAATACAGCATTTCCATGTAATTAATAAACCTAACAACTTGCTCCTTCACTGACTAAATAATACTTAATTAGGAAACTTTTTCACTCGAAAAACATTACTTAATCATGTCATAATCATCACTTAGCCTATTTGAAGAAGCCTACTATTTGTATCTTGCCATCTCACACTCAAACACAGTTCTTATGTGCCCAGCTCAGCGTTTGCCAGCTGAACATCTGCGCTGTTGTTCATTTGCATTTGTCATTTTCCTCAGCAAGCTGCAGCATCCAGTTGATGCCCCCCTTTAACTTACACGCACAAGGCCTGTGGGAGATTGATTGCTATTAATGTCACTGTAATCACATAAATGGCAGATTAGCACAATGTAGATTACAAAGATGTTTTTGAAACTGACATAAGGAAGGATGTAATTATCTGGACTTTGGGAAAATCTTTCTCAAGCTCAAAATGCATGTTAAGGTTTATTTAGAACTGCATGAGGGTGGCACGGTGGCTCGGTGGGTAGCACCAATGCTTCGCACCAAGACGGTCCCGAGTTCAATCCCAGGGTGGAGCAGCCTGGGTCCTTTCTGTGTGGAGTCTGCATGTCCTCTCCGAGTCTGTGTTGGTTTACTCCGGGTACTCCGGTTTCCTTCCACAGCCCAATGACATGGGTGCTAGGTTAATTGGTGTCTCATAAAATGGCTCTTAGTGTGTGAGTGGCTGTTTGTGTGTACCCTACATTGGATTGGTGCACAGGATTAATATTGAAAGTTATGTTATTATAGAATCACAAAAGTAAATGCTCAACAATAAAGTATACCGTTATTTGCATCTGTAGATTTGAGTCAATAAAGCCATATTATTACATTATATATTATTATAACTATTGAAATAAGTAAAATAACCCAAAACTTCCTTAAGTTAAAAGTTCAGTCCAAAAAGGTCAAGGACCCAAGTACATTTACAGAATTTAGCAGACACCCTCATTCAGAGCAACTTACAACTTAAACAGCCCTACAATCCAAGCAATTGTGGGTTAAGGGCCTTGCTCAGAGACCCATCCAGTGCCTTAACCACTAGACCACAACAGTCCCAGTACAGAACAAGTACAGAACAAGTACAGAACAAAGACAAAGTAATCCGTAAAGCCAGAGGACTCAACAAATATGATGTTTGATGTTAGGGGATGTGGCATCATTTAACAGGTGTAAGCGAGGTCCCATTGTCATTTGGAAGTTAACATTATTATGGTTGCTTTATTTGAATTGTGATACATGGGTGTGCTAAGCAGTTTCTGGAAAGTTTTAACTCAGACTGTGTTCCTTTGCATAAAATGTTTGGTTCACAGAAATTTCTACCTGGGAAGATGTTTATAATGTAAGCATGCTCATTGGAAATCTTTTTTTTGTGTGTTGGAATGGACCACTCTATTCTTTTTGTTGTACCCAATGTGTGACCACAGTGATATTTGAAGAGCAAATATTAGTGGAATAATATTTGTTGCTCAGGTTCATGTCTGTGATGTTCCCAGTGAAACCAAAGTCCTGTAAACTGGTTTATTTAGTTCCTGAGGACACACTTATGTGACATATGTAGCTTATAATACAACAAATATGGATGAGGCCCATGTAATGTCTCTTTTACGGTCTTGTAAGGCAGTCAGCTCTTAGGTTAACGTTCGCTCCACAATAATCACAAAGCACTTTTCTCCTGCACTGACAGTTTCATTTGACCCACTTTCACAGACTCAGTTGGGTTCTCACTGAACTTGGCTAACAGCCATTCTTGGACGAAGGTTATCTACACAGGTGGCAACTTAAACAGATCAATGAAAGGCTAGAATCTTTATGATCAGATTCATCTGGCTGGTTTGAGAAATGTACTGTTTGTGCATATATAAGTATTGATCAGTTTTTCTGTGTTGTTTTCAGAAGTGAAGTGATAAAATCCTTGGTGAAACTTTTCTAATGCACGGCTGATGATTAGCTCGTTGTGAAAAGCAGTGGTGGCACAATGCTAAGCCTTTCTGATAAACACAGTTTTTTTTGGTGATGTAGACAAGCCACACTGCATTAAAAATCCTTTGACTTTTCCAGGGTCCAATCAATTATTTCTGGGATAGCCAATCAAACCAGTGGACCACTCAGATTGACCTATTGTTGAGGTTCCGCTCTAGTGTGTATGCCCTTTTCTGGAGCTGCTGGGACAGCGTTGACAGTTGTCAAATCTATATTGACATTGCAGCTGGCAGCTTTTTTAATATCTACTGGATCCATGATATAAGGCACAGTTTTCTGAAGCATAGGAGAGAGAATAAGATCCATGTCCAGGACTTCAATAACAAACCAGCCAGACAAATCTAAATTACAAACCCAATAAACATTATTGCCAGGCAGACAACATAAACATGGTTGCCAATCAAATAAGATCCAAGAGGCAGCGGTAAATAAATTCAGGGAATTTTTAATTTTTAAATCATTAAACTGATTGATGTATTGGAATGCAAAATTGAAAAAAATACAATACAGGTTGTCCTCTGGTAGGTGGGATTGCTTATTGAAGGTATGGGTTTGACACCCATGTTTTAACATTTGATATTTACACTACAGTCATGACCAAAAATTTAGGACCACCATGCAGGAATGGGCATTTTTATTCCTGAGCCCACTGACTGCATCAGAAATCAAATAGATTGCATCCGATTGTGTCATTTATCTGCCAGTCTATCACTTTTTACTTGCCCATCATGTAATAAACACCATCTATCATCTATGCATGATTTTTGCTTGTTTTAGAGTTTTTGAAAAAGTGTCAAAATTGTTTCTTTCTGATGTTCAGCGTGCTCAAAAAAGGAAGGATATTTTTCAACAATTAATTAGTGAACGAGTAAGGAGTAGCAATAATGTTATTTACAATGCAGTCATGAAATAAAAAAACAGAGACTAGTTGG
Organism: Parotocinclus cesarpintoi; assembly: GCA_034780495.1. Taxonomy (NCBI): domain Eukaryota; kingdom Metazoa; phylum Chordata; class Actinopteri; order Siluriformes; family Loricariidae; genus Parotocinclus; species Parotocinclus cesarpintoi. The sequence continues at coordinate 4,317 of JAUZSV010344810.1, read as the reverse complement.
ATGGCAAGAGGTCAAAACCAGGTCAAGATATGACCATGGCATCAGGTCTCCAGTGAGTTCAACAAGCAAGATACTCTTGCTTTAAGTTTTTGAAGTCAAAGAAAATTTAAATCCTGGCCTGAATACAGTCCAGATTTGAAACCTGTCGAGAACTTGGACTGTTTTGAAGGCTGAAGTATCTGAGAAGCAAGCAACTAGTGCTAAGGAACTGGGAAAAGCTATCTGTGTGCATGAACAGCCGAGTACATTTACACTGTGGAATACAGTTTACAGTTTACAGACAGATTGTGTACAGATAGAGAAATTCAAGGTAATTGTTACCCTCTTTAGAGCTGGTGGACCAACAAAACTCACTCCAAGTATAATAGTCTGCGAGGTCACAAAGGATAACTTCTAAGCAATCAAAGGCCTGTCTTTCATTGGGTTTCTGGGTTCATAGTTTCAACATGAGGAGTGAACAACAATGAAGTCCATGTCAGGGTTATAATGAGAAGGCAACTGCTTGCCAAAAGTAACATTGCTGTCTGTGCGTCTACAGCGCGCTCAAGATCATGTGGTCAAAAGGCTACTGGAGAAACACTTCAGAACTCTGATGGTTGTATTATTGTGTGGGTCTGTTTTGCTGCATCTGGGTCAGGACCTCTTGCCATTATTGATGGAACAATTCATTCTGAATTAGAGCAAAAGTAAAACATCAGGACATTGTCCATGAACTGAATCTCAAGAGAGAGTGGGTCATGAAGCATGACAACCACTTTTGTTCTACCAAAGAATGGATAAAGAAGAACAAAATATGTTCTTTGGAATAGACCAAAGTTAACAACAAATGCAAATGGATCTAGTAATGTCGTGGACCTAATGTGAGCAGTTCATATTGGGAAAATCATAAACATCCCAAATTTCCAGAAATATTTTGTTACAGATCACATACTTTTGACAGCTATGCAATATTGGATCATTGGATCATTCATTTTTTATTGTAATAGCTGATGTCTTAGAATATTTGTGCAGAAATATAGAAAATTCTACAGGGTTTACAAACTTTCGAGCACCACTGTAATCTTCTGGATGTGCCAAGTTACACTTTTCTTTCTTTGTTGATTTCGCCACATTTTAAAAATAGTTTGTGGTGCTAAAGCTCCTCTCCTTCTTGTGACTGCTTTAAATTGCCATCGTGATTCTGGGATTAAAACGGAAGCAATATTATTACACTGATAAAAAGTTCCTGCAGCAGCTTATTTACAACGAGTCTGGGTCAAAGCAGTTATGGAATACCAATGGGTGTGTGATGCACTCTATATCAATCCTGACTTACTAAGGGATATAAAGTAATTTTCAACAAATTTACTGGTTGTTGTAATCCTTGACTTGGGAAAATATATCTACTTAATGTTCTTTCCTTAATATATCTGCAACACAAGGTGCTTAGGATGCAAATAGATTCACAGGTATTAGAGTAAACAAGGTCATGAAGTACTGACTTTTGTCATTTGTCAAATTAGAAAACCACCAGAAACCAGGTTTGTTGTCTTGATGTCTCTATATTTTGACTTATCAGCATTGAGACATTCTACTTTTACATAGATTTGACATGTACTACTACCAATAAACAATGACATAATAAATAATGACATTTATTATTACTCTTTTACTCTGTACATCCAGTAAACATTCATTCATTATCGTCCACTTAATCCAAGTGAGCTCACAGGAAAATGTATTCAAGCCCACCTGGAAACTCTGGGCACAAGGGCAGGAACATCCCTAGTTGGGGCACCAATCCATTATAGGGCGCCAATTCATTATAGGGCGCATACACACACAGTCATGCACTAAGGGTCACTTTAGAGATTAACCTAACACACATGTCTTTGAAATGTAGGAGGAAACCGGAGTACCCAGAGTAAACCCAAACAGACACGGGGAAGACATGCAGACTCCACACAGAAAAGACCCAGGCCGCTCCACCCTGGGATCTTCTTGCTGTGAGGCAGTTGGGTTACCCGCCAAGCCACTGTGCCGCCCCTATCCAGTAAACACCCATTAAAAAATATCTGTCAGTAATAGACATTTAAATCCATCTATCTTATTTTTACTTATAAAATCATTTTTGTGTACAAAAATCATTATTTTCAGATATTCTTTTTATAGTAATAGTAATCAGTAATTGATTGAACACAATTTACACAACACAACTAAAATACCTCCACATATCCCCAACAATTTGAGAAACAAAGTCACTTTGACAACGAAAACTGGGACAAGTTTTTGACTTTGTCTTTAAATGAACAAAGTGAAAAAAAGTGTGTCAAACAGCAATGAGGGAAAATTTCCTTAACAGATATTGAAGGGTAAATCTGAAATCCAAAAATAGTGGCTGACCTAAAACACACGTTTTCCCCCACACTTACCGTCCGTTAGAGGTCTTTTAAAAATGTGCGTGCAAATCTGTCTCGTACAGTGAAAAAGTCAGATATAGGCTGCACTACAAAGCCATGATGGCAAAGCCATGCCCTTGATTATGTACATCTTTAATCCTGTACAATTGTATGCACCTAACCCTAACTCAAGTTTAAATGCTCATGCTGTGGTGCCACAGTGGGAACTGGACAGGAGGTAGTGGACTACTGACTTGAATCTTAAGAATTTAGGGCCAAACTGCAGTGTCAAGAGTTATGAGTTCGAGCTCTGGTATTTGCCCTGACCATTGCCAGGCCTCCTACGTCTCTTCTCTGAAGGTGCCAGCAATTGAAGCAGCCCTGTCAAGTTGGCTTTATTCTTCCAGTCTGGCCGTGTCAATTCAGCTTTTTAAGACTTTATACCCTTTTTGATTCCTTCATGAAAGATACGTGATTTATATAATCTCATTTTTCAAGCTGACAAAACAAATTATTTGCAACCTGTTATCTAGCATACCTAGAGTGTTGCCTTCTAGACTTTTTAAAACCTACAAAACCTTGTTTTCTCTGAAAGACTGGTTGTGTAGACTGGACTTGACTATGAATTAAACATACTGCTACATGGAGTGGTTACTGAAACTGTTTGTCGTTTATTCTTTTCAACTCTAATTTACATTCTTATGATAGCAGATGGCCTAGGGCCCCAAAAGCCTATTTTAACATGGACAGCTTGACTGTCTAAAGCACAAAATTATGACCAGTGGGCTATAACTGCCTCATCAAACATATGAAACTGGAATGCAAAACTTTCAGAAAGTGTATTCTGGTCAAAATAAAGAAACACGTCAAAGCAAACATTTTCCGCATCACCTGCACAATGCTGCCGTCTGCTGGGTAAACTCGCAGTGGAGCTTCTTATTATCTGTGTGTGTGTGTGTGTGTGTGATCAAATGGGAGTGTCTATAATTCTATCAGGGAAGCCAATTTCACTTTTGAAACCTCATGGAACTCAGGGTGGCTTCAGAGAGCCATAGGATACCAATACAAACTTTTTTGGCTAAGTCACTGAATAGGACAGAAATATCAATCTTCAATGATATACCATTTTCGCTCAAAATGACTGCAGGCAATTTTATCTTGATCTAGTCAAGTTTTCCTCGTGTATTGAGCTGTATATTTTCAATTTGTTTGAAGTCTCTACGCAACAGTGTTTGATTACAGGATTGGTATGCAAATGATTATAGCTGCGAGTTACAAACAGAAATACGGGGTCGACGGAAAAAATGGATAGATCCATACCAAACCGTGTGACGGTCAAAGGAATTTCTTTTTCAAAGAGATATGAGCAGATTTCAATGGAAATCACAGATTATGCTGCACAGGAGGAATTCCCATCATATGGTGAGCATGTAAACTAGTAAATCAGTATTTCTGATGAAACCAAATATACAAGTTCAACCCCAGGCGTGAGATAAATAAGGAAAGAGAAGATAGATAGGAAAAAAAGAGCGAGGGATTTTCTCCGTATAAAAGAAATGTGTTCCACCTACCACTCGATCTCATCACCATTCCTCTCACTACCAACACATCACTATCTTCCATTAGCCCCCTCGCCTCATCATCAGATACATAATCTTACAGATTCCCGATAAAATTCCATGGATAATGTGGCTATTACTTTTCCATCACTTTCGCCTTCACTCTTACTCTACTACAATTATCTTCCCAATCTTCTTCCTCACCCTAAAAGCACGATGGCTCGAGGAACGTGCTCAAAAGGGGCGCTCACTTATAACCCGTTCTGCTATCATCGTCTCGTTCTCTCTCCCCATATCAGTCCAATTTGCCGAAAAACAGTTTTAATCTCCTTATAATAGATACGTTGATGGAATCTCGGCATTCCGCACCTGATTCTCCT
>JAUZSV010344700.1:0-11489 GCA_034780495.1 Parotocinclus cesarpintoi | reverse complement strand
TTGTTTGTACGTTCGCTATACGTGTAAATCGTACAATAAACGTTTAATAAACATTTAATATGTTACATAGCACGTCCTGTCTTGTATTATAGGGCATGTTTGTTTAATCGAACCAGGACGTTATTAGGACCAAACCGATCATGTCCCGATGTGGTCCCATTAACCGGAATCGACTGTATTTATATTGCATTGTAACAAAAATGTTTAAATAGGCACAGAAAACCTGTAACATCTGTTTATCCTGAGGTGAGATCGTTACCTATTTCCTCTTCCTCCTCTTCATCAGTCTCCTCAAGCTCTTCATCATCAGAGTAGCTTCTGGGTCTGCGTCTCCTGCGAGGCCTTGTGTTCCACCGCCTGGTGGCTCTCCGTCTAGAAGAACGTTCCGCTCCCTGTCCGACACTGCCGAAGTCGCTGTCGTCAACCGACTGATTCTCTGCCTCGCTTTCGTTATCGGACGCCACAAACTCCTCGTCCTCGCTGCTGCGGTTACAAACGGGACCGTGTGAGACAACGTGCATTAAGCTCTACTTACAATGACTCTTTAATTCAGTAAACAGAAGATACCTGTTGCTCAGGCGGAACTCTTACTCGCTATCCTCTTCGTCCACGGTGCTGTCGCTGTCCAGGTCGTTAAAGCGTAGCCGCCGTTTCCTCCTCTGTCCTGCGTTCGCCCTCCGGGGCCGCCCGTTCTCCTTTCCTCCCTCCTGCAAGATGGTGGATATGTCCTTTCCTCTGTGGCCCGTGATATTTGCCATGTCTTTTCCTCGACCTGCTCCTACGGAGGAACCAAGCTTGTTTGATACAAAGTTTGTCCCAATCATACCTTCTAACCAGACGCTGTTTATCACTTGTCAATATTATAACAAGGGAAATGTGAAACGATGGGTTTTACCTCCTCCCTCAGCCTCTTTGATATCTTCTTCAATGGCTTCCTCTATCGCTTCATCAAACTCATCGAACCTAACAAAAACGGTGAAAACAAGAGCTCGAAAAACAGTACAGGGCTCTCTGCATGGTGCAAACCCTGACCCTGAGGGGCTCAAGATTTTACGTGAACATACTCAAAGTAAGACAGAACTACCAAAATATACCTGTAGCTTATACGTTTCTTTGCCCTTGTTGATCTTCGGCCCCAGCTCTTGACTCTCTTGACCTCTTTCTTCTCATTTATGACTTCTTGCTCTTTTTCTTGCTCTTCTACCTCAACCTATCAAACATATCATTAAAATCAGATGATCTCAAATCTTCTGGACGCGTGACCTTACGGTTGAACGGGTCCAATACTTACGGAGGGTGTGATTATATTCTCAACGCTAATCCCGACATAAACCAGCCGTTCTTTCCTGATGGGTAGAAAACAAAGCATTAAATAAAATAATTATTTTCATTAACAGAAGCAAACCCTCAGGTTCTTTTTAATTAATGGGATGGGGTGAATGGACAAAACCAACAGCTGCCGACTCATTCATTTCACCAGCACACGGTGGCATTACGGCTTCACTTGTGAAAGATTTTCAACTATTGTATGATTCTTCAAAACCACCTTAAATCTCACAATGGCTACGGGACAGCGGCTCAAGTACTGCACATTTCTTAAAAGGAAATCCTTTATATTTTGATTATTTTATATATATAGTATGTGCAAACACAAATGTATAAATATATATATATATATAAATAATGTATGTATGTGTGTTGGTTGGTTAACTATTTAAACCATTTTTATAATATATTAAAATAATAATACTCATTTTTCTGTGTGGGTTAATTTTTTTATAATACAACTTTTCTATATAATAAAATATAACTTACATTTTTAATATAACTCTTAAGTTATTAGTTATTATTTATTTTCTGGTTTATTACCGTTTGTCTTGTGTCTATTGAATTTGAAGTCGTGACCAAATTTCTTATTAAAAACAAATAAAATACAATTGCCACTCTACTAAAAGCCTTTTTTCCAGGGTTTGATTCATTACCTTCGCTCGGCACGCTCCTTCTTTTTCAGCGCCGCGTCTATATTCACTAACTGCTCCTCCAGCTTGTCGCAAAGCAATTTCTGTAAGGAGAACGGCACCGTTATTAAAAGCGCTCGAGAAAGAGTGGTGTTTCAGTCCCTAGATTAGGTTAAGCAAGCACACGTACATGCTGGCAAGGTGGACAGAACCATTCTCCATCTGGGATGATCATAAGAGGAGGCCGGAGGCAGGCTGTGTGGTAACCGCTGTCACAAGAGTCACACAGCAGAATCTGAAAGGAAAATGTATTCAAACCTATGAGGAAAGCAAACCGTTTCCTGTATTCCTTCGTTTTCATGAACCTTTAACAAGTCAGCTGACTCGAACCCATGTCAATGCATGTCTCCTTGATTGAGGGAGTCAACAGAACATGTTTGGATGAGACCCACCAGCTCTGGATGGTTGGGCAGCCCGCAGTGTTTGCAGGGGTCGTCGTTCGGGAGGTCTTCGTCTGAACACGAGCTCGAAGAATCCGAGCTGCGCCTCTGTCTGTTGCGGTTCCTCCTCCTTTTTCTCGTTCTCTCCACCTTGTAGTCCTCATCGCTGGTGTCCTCGTCAGTCTCCTCTTCCTCGCTCGAGCTCTCGTCCTCATCCTCGTCTTCATCCGAGCCTTTCTTTCGACGCCGCGTGCGGGTGTTGGACCATGCCAGTCGCTTTCGCCGTCTCCCCTGTCCAAACAGATTTTATTAATCCCAATTTTTTACATTAGGCCAGACTTTATTTTATTGTTAAAAATGAATATATTTTGGGGGGTATTTTGCTGATCCACCGCAGCACTAATGGCTGAAAATTTTTTTTTCCAAAAATATTTTTTTTGCTTTTTCCGCCCTACAGTGGAGAGCCAACGGTTTTGTTCTGTTCATTTAATTTTTTTTCCAGATTCACTTTAATTTAATTGTAGGTCAAATAAATGTTATTTTTAAATAAATATTTTTTTTTACCTTTGGTTTGGTTTGACCTTCTGGCTCTGGCACCTTTTTCTCTCTTGGCTTCTTCTGCACTGTAGGTTCCTCTTCTTTTTCTTCATCGTCGTCGTCGTCCTCCTTCACTTTCTCTTTCTCCTTTTCTGTCGCTTGTTTCTTATCACCCTTCCGATCTTGGATCTCTGCGATTTTAGCCGTTGGCCTGCAAATCCTCGGGGATCGTCGGAGACACCTTCCTTCGCTTACCTCCGACTCAGAGTCTCCTTTGCCCTCTTCCCGCTGCAGCTCCGCCTTCCGTCTGTAAGCAGGGACCTTGATTTTCAGGCGGATTCCCTCTTGCGGCTTCTCAGGTGCCACTTTGTCAGCGTCTTCCTTATTCGTCTGCTCCTCCTTCGTCTCCTCCTCTTGCTCCTTTTCCTTTGTAGTCCCAACGGAAATGCTCTTCTCCTTCTCCGCTGGATTGGTCTGTGCTGATTTTTCCATAGAGACCTGCTCCTTTTCAGAAGGTCCATCCTCATCTCGAGATTTGTCCTGCTCATCTGTGCTGCATGCTTCCTTTTGAGGCTCAGCAGTACCTTCCATTTGGGTGCCATCAGGTGACGACTTCTGCTCAGTGCCTTCTTTATTAACCTCGGTGTCTTCTGTGGAAACTTCCATTGCCTCCTTCTTGGTCATTTCTACTTTCTGAGGCTTCGTTTCGGTTTCTGCCGGACAGGAAGATTCCACCGTCTCATCCGAGATGTCTTGCTTTTTCTTTGAGCCGTCTTGGTCCGATTTTTTCTCTGGCTTCTGATCCGTTTTTGGTGTGCTCGTTATATCCGCTATGCTATCACGATCAGATTTTAAAGCCTCCTTGTTCCCCGGCTCTTTATTTGCTTCCTCGTCGTCGGCCGTTTCGGACATCTCACGTGTGGAGTTGTCCTTATTTCCAGGGAGCGTCTCTGCCTTCTTCTTTAAAGCATCGTTTTCACCCTGCTCACACACCTTCTGTTTCTCTGCTTCTTCCTGGGAATCTGATCCAGGGCTCTCGATGTCCTCCACAGTGGTACAAGTTCCTTCAGCACCATGCTGGGCAGATTTGTCTTCTTCCTTGGCAGACTTGGCAGCTACACCCTTCTCTAAGTCTAGCTCACCCTCTTTTTGCTCTTTTTCGGTACAGTCTTGAGATTCCGTCACAGACTTTGAGGTCTGTGCTTCCAAAGGAGCAGGAGATACAACTTCTTTTGGAGTAGCGGTTTCATTTTTATCCATGGCATCGGGCATTTCTTTGGGACAGGTAGGGCTCTTGTTTGATATGACCCTCTCATTGTCACCTTCAGACTGGTCTGTGGTCCGCGCAGGAGTCTCCGTACTGGGTAAAGTCTCCGTACTGGGTGACTTGTCTGTTTTTTCTTCAGATTTGGATGTTCTTTCTGTCATTTCTTGCTTTAGTGATGTTTCTCCATCCTCTTTTGCGACTGTAGACTCCTTACAGGAGATGTGCTCCTCCAGTTCCATGGGTTCTTCCACACTGTTACCTGTCGACACATCTTCCGTCTTGTGCTCTTTGCTGTGTTCTTGACTGTGTTCTTCTGTTTCCTGTTTGTTCGCTTTCTTCACTTGAGTATCGTCCTGTTTTTCTTCACAATCACCTTGCATTTCCTTTTGCTTGATCTGCGAATCTTTCTGCAGCCTGCTCTCCAACGCGACAGCTGGCGACACCTCACCGTTGAACTTTTGTCCGTCTAGCCCGTTTTCTTCTCTGGCTGCTTGAACTTCTTTCACAGTTGGGTTAAACACAATAATACTGCTACCGGTGCTCGCGCAGTTGCCGATGTCAAAATCCTCGCTCAGTTTCATCTCTCTTTTTTTCAGCGGGATTTTAGCCTGTTTGTCATTTTTCAGAGCTCTCTGTAGTTCACCCGCAGGTTTGTTCTTCGCCCCCTCGATTTGCTGTTCCGAAGGCGCCGAGGCGCCGGTTTTTTCAGATGACGTCCCCGAAGACTTGAGCGGCTCCTCCACGGGTTCCTCTTTGACCGCTTTGCCAATGGTTTCATCAACACCAGTTGGCTTGTCAGGCTCGTTTTTTTCACTAACATTTTCTTCTTTAACATCCTTGCTCTCTTTTATCGTCTCTTTCTGCTCTGCGATGTCTTGCTTCGTAGTGTCAGTCTGTTCTGATGTGGCCTCGTTTTCAGTTTTGGGAGAGGAATCTTTTAAGTCTTCATCTTGTACTTTTGCCTTTTCTTCTCCTAAAAAACAAAACCACGGCCATTTCCATGAGCTGTTTACGCTATTAGCATCTCTGACTTAAATACTGAAGCAAATGTAGAATATTTTTTTTCTCCATGTTGATCTGGAGAGTAGAAACCATAAGTTCATGATGGAATCACTCTCACTCAGTCATGCTTGGACTTAGAAGCAACGACAAGTAACCAATGGAACTGGGTGTTATTTAAAAAACGTACATATTAATACAATAGCCTTCCGAATTTAAAAATGCTTACAAGAACCTTTCACTGTACCTAAATACCTGCTGTCTGTATTAGCAGAATCTGGTCTCCTAATCAATACTACGGCACTTTTTGGAATAAAGACATTCTGAACTAATGTGCAAAAACCATTTAACGTCCAACGTTCGCTTTAGCTGGCCCAAGTCTTAATAACTGTAAAACGAAATAAAAATTGGTCTTATATACATCTAATTCACAGCTGAATGGCAGAAAACCAGTACACACCAACACCTGCTGACAGAAAAGAGAAATGCAGCCTTGAAGGGAGAAAATATAGTAATGTTCCTTTCATTTTAGTCTCAAAATTCATAAAAGAACTGTGTTTTTGGTACTGGGAATAAAGACATGATCAAAAAATGCCGTAATCAAAACTTAGTTTTGACTGCCCCACCCCCCTCGCCCAAGTAGATCACATAGAAATAATTTAAACTACAGTAGAGTACAGGCAGATTCATTCTACAGTACCGTCATCTTCTTTCTTCTTGTTTTCGTCCTCCTCTGGGTTGGGACTGTTACTGAACGACCCTTCTTCTTGATCTTTTTTGACCAACAGTGCTGGATCTATCTGAGTCTTCAGTAGTCCAAGGATCTGAGCCAAATCATCTCGATTTCTGTATAAATAAAACAAGCTTGCTGGTATAATTGCATGCATGTAAAATCACGTCCATAACAGGTGACACTCCGTGTCCGTGAATCATGAGTTCATCTAAATAATCACACTTACTTAACAATACATTTCCAGGACGACCCATCAAGATCATCCTGCTCCTCCACATAGACTCTCACGTTGTGGTCCTGATCGAGCTGGAACCAGTACATGAGGCCGTCTTTGTCTTTGCCGATGGGCTGGAGACGCATTTTATCAGGGTCTTCTTCATTGATGGCCGTCTTGAACTTTACATTGTCGTCAAATTGGCATTCGCACAAATACTGGAAAACATGAAGGAAAGACACTAAGCGGGCGAAAGCATCATATTTTACCCCCTCGTATTCTGCTCAGTGTCCCGGTGGAGGGTCTGGAGCCTGGGGTGAATTCAGAATTCTTTTGGTGCAGGTACAGGATCCAATAAAAACATACGCCAACCTGCAGGTTGCAAGCCCCACCCAGGGTTTAAAACCAGGCCCAAATCAAGAAAAGCTGCAGTGGTTTTGCATTGTTTGCTTCAGAAATAAATCTTGCTCAGAGTGTTATGTTTTTGGATTATATGTTGGGATTTACTGCAGGCCAACTCAACAGGTTTGATCGACTGCTAAAGATTCACCTCACCTTAAGGATTCCAGTCTTGCATTCCACTGTCAGTTGCCCATAGCCGTTCTTCTCCAGCTCCCATGCCCAGGTGGTATTGAAATCCTGACATACCTGCGTTTAGAGCAAAATATGGGCTTGAGTTTTAATGGACAATGATCTGACCTAAATGTGAATGATCTGCAGTGCGAATATGTGACTGCAGCTCAGGGTGCCCCCGTAAAAAGCAGCACTTGTGCAGAAACAATAATTCATCAGATCAGATCCCAAATAAACAACACCGTTACCTTAACGAGGTATTTCTCCCATCTGTCTGCAGACACAGACTTGCCTATTTTCCGCAGTAACTTCACATGAAGGTCTACCAACAGCTTAGGAACTGATGCTGGGGAAGAAGAGAAAGGAATTACTTAAGCATCCCCACGTCAGTGCAACATTTTGATCAGGACCACCATATTCTTCATTAATGACCATAATCTAGTGAGATACTGGGCTTGGTGGCACAGTGGCCATTCTTTAGCCCGACAGAGCCATAAACAAAGTCTCTGTGGTGCCTTCTGGACAGACTGGAAATCACACAAATACCAGTAGTTACTGGACTATTCATTCCCAAGCTGTCAGCGTTGGGCTCTTATACAAGACCTTCAAGCCTCAAATGTTTAAACTGGTCATTTTTAAGCTACTGTCTTGTCTGAAAGTATAAAAAAAACAATTTAGTGCAACCAATTAACCTAATGCTTTGCTCCCTGGCCCATTTAGATCTTACTTAGAAATAAATCTCTTTCAGAAGAAAATAACAATGGAAAAAAGAAATAAGACTGAATGATTAGTCTGAATATGCTGCCATCCCATAACTCCAAGCTTTAAAGTGCCCCGTCCGGTCTCCCCTCCCTCAGACATGGCCATTTGTATCTAGGACGTGACCAACGATGTTTCCTCCTACATTCTAAACTGAAAGTTTAATTGGGTTTATTTGATTTTTTTTTCTCCTTAATCTCTAATTTTAAAGAAATGGTCCTGAAGCAGTAAATAAATTTAGCATGTGTCATAATCATACAATACAATTTGAATGAAAATATTAAAAGATCCTACATTTAAGATAGATTGTGCATGGCCTTTTCTTTTTAAATCCTAATAAAAAAATCCTAATGGAACAGAAGTTGAGTAACATCATAATCGCCCAATGTCAGAATAAATATATTTAATATCCCGCATTTAAGATGCACTGTGCTTTGTCCGTTTTGCAAAACATTTTTTTCCTATACATTTATTTAAAATCATGCAGATTATTTACAGGGTGGCATGAATGAACAATGAATAAATAATAAATAAATAAATAAGCGCTCATTCCCGTTACTTTGACAGCGCGCACGGCTCAATCGACAGGAAGTTTTCAGGCTCTGCGCATGCGCGGACCACTCCACTGCCAAATTATTATTCAACTGAAAATAAACTGTGCACATTTTCCCTCAGCGCCTCGCGCAGCCTCGCTGCTAAAAACAAAGCCTCTCCTAAACTCAAAGCGCGTCGTTAAGTCCGCGCTAAACCTCCAAAAATCGTCCTGAAAGCCCCTTTTTTTAAGTGGTGGCGGTGTGTGAGGGGGGAACTGAACGCAGAGCGGATAATAAAAGCCAGGCATCGAGAATAAATCCACCGCTGCACAAAGCCGCGACCGAGGCGCCGAGAAACGACGCAGAAACAAAAACAAAGTTGGGAAAACTATCCCTCGGGGAAGTTCTGCTCCGAAGAGCAGCGTCAGAAAGGCAGGAGGCGCTCGTTGGCTCGAGTTAAAGAGCCCCAAAGCACACAATAATAGCGAGAGCAGTGCACGAAGGATTTCCACAAGCCATGGAGGTGTAAAAGCTTCCCTCCCACCGCACAGCTCAGCAGCCTGAGCACTAACCTGAGCCCGTGTCCTGCAGATAGCGCTCCAGCTGAGGGAACGTCAGCTCCGGCAGATCCAAAAGAGTGCCGTAACGCTCCAAAAACGAGCAGATCACGGCGAAGCTCGGGCACAACCCGGGGGAAGAACCCGCCGCTGCCGCCGAGGCAGCCATTTTTTACGATGGATGGGCAGGAGACTGTACGCTGGAGGACCAATGGCTCCCCATAATGCATTGCGCTCATAGAAAGCGAGCGGGTGTGTGTATTTCTTTCCCCACTCGTATTTCGACACGCCCCGCCCCCCACAAGTTGTCGCACAATGCTCAAGGCTTTAAATAAGAGGTTATTGTGTGCTGTTTTATTTTTTTTTATTATTGAAAATGTCAATTTGATGACTTTTATAAGCAGTATAGTTTACTAAAATCACAAATAATAGTATCGAAGTACAGGCAGAGGGGGGAGAAGTACACAATTTTATTAAACTTAACATTTGCTACAATATTATTTGACTATTTACAGGTTTTATTCTGTACAGGTTTACTTTTTTAATCTAGGTTTTACCAAAAGTTACATTGATGCATATTTAACAAAAACAAATGGTTGGACCGTTCTTTCAATGTAAGTTTCAACTTTTTCCCGGAGAGCCAAAACATTTGCATTATATTTGAATTTTAATGTTTTTAAATAATTTGATCAATCAAAATTATTTAAATCCTTATGTGTTTCCTAACTGTTTTTTTAAAACTACGCTTATTAACAATAATTTGAGCATTTATTTATTCGTTCATAAAGAAACGACACCTTGAGGCGGCCACTAGAGAAGACTGATGATTGGACAGTTAACATCCCGCTTGTAAGCCTAAAGCCAATCAGAGGGAAGGACGCTTGGGAGGCGGGATTTGTCTGAATATGGGTGTTAAAAATAATAACGCGCTCATGTAAACAAGCGACTGTGAATAAGAAACGACTCTTGTAAATGAAAACGGGTAGAAAACAGATTCTCTTCATTCAGAAAACATCTCTGTAGTGCATTTCGTACTTTATCTCTTTACACGCACATTGCCTTTTGCAAACTTTGTCGCAATTGGGATATGAAATAGATATGAGTTAGATAAAACTGCACGGTGTGACATCATGGAGTAAAGTTAATGAGCAAAACAAGAGCTTTGATTTACTTGTTCATTCCTTCATTCTTCTCTGTACACAATCACCTAGTCATCAAACCCATGGTTATCCAGGGCAGAACTAATGGTGTCACAGGCCTCAAAAAATGTGCTGACGCATGTGTTCAACATTCTCTCTATTTTCTTTGGCCTTCCTTCCCTCAGATCCAGCGAGTTGTGTTTGTGAAGCAGCCAGCCAAACCAGAGGCACTACCAAAAACCTCATCACAAAACTTAGCGTTCATTCATTTATTCATTTTAATGCCCCAAACCCCACACATATACAGGGAGAACATGCAAACTTCACATAAGATAAAAATGAACCAGAGATCTCTGTTAGGTGACAGCACTAACCACAGTCAGTGTGTCACCCCAAACACAACTGGAGCTGTAAAAATCAAAATTCATGACTTAATAACCAAAGTGGGAAACAATCATAGTCTTATTGCCAAAATTTTGCGGCTCGCTAAATAGGTTCTAGGATTCAGTGTCTCCTTGGTCTACCTGTCCAACCAAGACCCTGTTGTCCAGGTCCATCCTACTACCTTTAAATATTTCAATTTGCATGCAGAATTTTTTTTAACCAAATGTTCTGGAGCAGAGAGTTCCCAGTATGTTTAGCAACACAAATTGTGATCGGTCCAGACAGATATGTGCTATTTACTCTTCTTGTTTTTTATACTGTGGTAACGCGTTCCATGCAATATACACGTGCCATTAGGTTAATGAAATAAGAATAATATATTTACACAAATACTGCTCTCAAAATGAAACATCCCCAATAAAATGTCCCCTAATTTCTGTGAGCAGTGTAATTATATCAGTCACTGCACTGAAATTATTGTAACCCCTCACTAGTTTGTATTTTCAGATCAGATGTGAACGTGTGATTCCGAATTCTGGCGTCTGTTCTTTAAGAGCAGGTTCATTTTAATTTGAACAATTATTTTAATTACTGGCTGCTCTGTTATTTTTCCATAGCTGACCAGCAGAGGGCAGTGTCAAGCCAGAGCTTTTCTGTCCCATCGAGACCGAAGTGTGTATTGCTATTATTGTGAGGAGTTACTGTGACTACAACTAAAACTTTCATCCTAATTTAACCCCAGTCACCCAAAGCAAATATTTTACCATGTTAAGTGCTTCAAGAAAAGGTGCAGTCTTTTGTGAAAAAGCAATGTTGCTAAATATCCCCACAAGTTAAAAATGACACATCTTTCTTCCCTTGAAGGGACATTTTGGTTCTAACAATGATACGATGTTTTCATCTGTCCTGAGTCATAAAGATGCTCGCATAGCAGGCGCATTTTGTGTGAACTGTTTTCTTGGATTTATCAGAAAGAATTTTCTGTCTGTCCTAGCTTGAGAAGCAGGAACTGAAACTTGTGGTCAGCGTGGAGAGATGAAAACCCTGTCTTATAACTTTGTCTTCCCAAGAACGTACATCTTACTGCCAGGGGCATTAGGGCCTTCATACCTTTTTCTTTATTTCAAACGACAATCCAGTTGATGTAATACAACTTTTGGTCTGTTTGGTAAATACGGTGTTCCCTCGTTTATGGCGAGGGTTATGGTCCAGGACCACCCGCGATAAACGAAAATCCGCAAAGTAAGACGCTATATTTTTTTAAGTATTTCTACACTATTTTAGCGGTAGAACTTGCAGAACGTTTGGGTAACATCGTGGGGCTTGAATGAATTAAGTCTATAATGAAACTTTCACAAACAGCGAACACAAAACCGCAGATAAAAACTTGTCATGT
>JAUZSV010344591.1:0-11489 GCA_034780495.1 Parotocinclus cesarpintoi | reverse complement strand
A
The DNA here is from genome assembly GCA_034780495.1 of Parotocinclus cesarpintoi. Lineage (NCBI taxonomy): Eukaryota > Metazoa > Chordata > Actinopteri > Siluriformes > Loricariidae > Parotocinclus > Parotocinclus cesarpintoi. The sequence goes on along the minus strand of JAUZSV010344591.1, from coordinate 11,488 downwards.
ATACACATTTCCACTGTGTGATGGTCCATCCCATATCCTAGCTAGTTATGCACATGGTTAACATAATGCTTATATGCTGGACAGTAAGTGTAACTTTGTATTGCAGTACTTGACAAAAGTTTGTAATCCCTTGCCCATGAATGTGAGCACGTTTACACTATTATTTCTCTTTTGACAAATGTTCCATTATTAAACCAATGAGCACATTCTACTATACTTTTCTGAGTCAATTGTGTGGCAATAATGAAACCGATTTGTGCACGGAAAAACTTAATGATTTACTGTAGTCCTTAATAACTACTGTATAAACCTATTTGAATCTGAAATATGACAAACAATTTTCAGAACTAAAGAGTTTAGCGATTTTAGTGTATTTTTAAAATAGAAGATTATGTTTCATATACATGGGTTTGGAGTAATCTTGAAAACCATAATCTCTTAAAAGGTACTTTGTAATGCACTCGGTCAGGGTTTACCATCTATCCAGATGACAGCACGAAGAATCACATATGCTCCCTGGGGCTAAGGTGTATTCTGAACATAGACAATACCAACTAAGATTCCAGACTAAGAGGTCAGCAGTGTGTTATGATGAATGTTGACATTACTGAGTGTAATGTGTCTCAGAATAAGCCCTGATGCGCTTCCCAAACAAGCCTTCGCATACTATACGAGTACAACCTTATGCACAAATTTGTTTGCTTTGGCAGTGCCACTGTGGTTGCTGGTGACAGGCTCATTTCCCCTTAGTGACCCTTGTGGACATCATAAGCTCGGTGTAGTTTGTGGGCAAACATTACAGATTCATTCATAGGTGTGGCGGTGTACTGCAGGTGGTCGCTAGATTATACCTAACTCTACAACGCAAACCCTTCCTAATGTTTGCCAGTCACCCATGCACTCCCACGGTCCAGTTCACACAGCTGGGGGCTATGGAGGAGGGAACACAGCCAAAAGCCAATGACTCAGAGAGTAGGAAATAAGCCAGGTCAGTGTTGCAAGAATAGCTGAGAAAGAGTTGTGGGGGGTGGGGGTGAGGGAATATTCATTCATTTACACTCTCCCATACCCCCTGCTCTTCTGCGTCCTGCTGCTGAAACACATCTTAATACCTTTAACTTCTCTTCCAGCCCCTGCAGAGTAGAAAGGATGAGAGCTCAAAACACCCTCCACCTCTCCCTTCCAGAACCGAAAAACATCTGGTACTCTGCATATCAAGAGACGTACAAGCTTTCAGGAAGTAAAAAAACTGAAAACTGTGCTAAATGTGCAACTAACTTACAGGGCACAGATTACTTTCTTCAATTAAACTAAAACCATTTGCAGTATACATTTAAGTGTAATGTGTTTTATCATGCAATATTTCATGTAAAGGATTTTGCTAAGTTTCTATGAAATACCTCCTGTTTTATTCACTGAACTATGTTTATTTCAAGTAACTCTTTCTCGTACTTTGGTCACAACAGGTTAGCACTAATAAATACCGTTTGTCAAACAACCACTACAATCTAATGCAATACTCTTCAGTTTTAGATAACGGAAGAGCCTCACAGTGGGATATTGGACTTCCACTCCTAAACAAAGTTCAGCCCATCATCTCTTGATCTAAAAACCTCAAAAAGCAATAATGCTATGTTTGAACTGATTTTAGAATGGATAGGTATCCAGTCTTATTCAAGACCGCTTTCATTTTCTGGCAGTTAATGTGAAACCACAGAAAACAACAAAAAGAGCAGAGTCGAATAAGAGGTTTTGGCATAACTAAGACATCCTGAATTCCCTCCTTCTCTACCCTACTCCCACCCCCTTCACTTGAGTATTTCCTCCCCATTTAGAAGGCTCAGTGACTCAGAGGCACAGCGTGGAGGCTCCTGTACACATATACACACTCTGAAGAGCAACATGCCCAGGTTACCTCATCCCTGCTTGATAGTTGTGTGCTTGGCAGGATCTCTGCTACAACTGCCCTTTTGCTGTGGTGAGTGCTAAGAAAGTTTGACTGTAAGTGTTAGATTTTATGGATACATGAAAAATAGAGAATGAAAATGTGAAAGGACAGAGATAGATGCATGCAAAACATTGTATGTTAAGGTTATGTGCTCTAAAAGACTATGGATTTTCCAGACTGAGCATGCAAAAGGTATTGCTGCTCGACAAGTGCGTGACATGGGGTGCAAAAGGAAATGGTTAATATAGGTAATCAGGGTTGAGCTTTGGACAAATGGTTGCACATGTTTCTTGTTAGGACAGAGCTGTTTAACATAGGGAATTAGTTAGTAAAACAATTAAAGCACCCGTCTGTGAAAGCAGACATAGATCCCTGTTGTCCTAGATGTCAGCGTTTTGTTTTACAATTGTTTAATGACTTCTTGCTCATGACTTTCTTCTTTTTATGTGTTATTTAATATTACACAAATCAAATAATCTCTGAATGTTTATTAAAAGTGCATTTTGTATAGTATGTTTTAAAGTGCTTGAGGACGAGGCAGCCTATTGCCACAGGAAAGAAGTAAATCCTGTCTTATACTCAAGAGCTCTGCTCATAACCTCTCCTGCTTGTTTTAACATGCACAGAAGATAACTGAGTGAAATCTGGGAGATTTACAAACCAAGACATTTTGTAGAAGGCCATGGTTTGGCATTATTACCTTTAAGTCATAAATGACTTATTTACATATTTTCTCATGACATAAATGTGTTTCTCAGTGCGTCCTTGTATTTTTTTTTGCGGTTTTACCTGTCTCCAGTCCTTACTGGGGGATCAAAAAGATGTAGAGCTTTCAGCGAAACAGATGATGAATAATTGTTTCCTATTATTAAGGGTACACTAATAACCTCAGTGTAATCTCAGACTGACCTCCATTTGGAAATACCCAACATCCTGACAGAACTGAATGAGAGTTTGTTGTCAGTCTGTATCGTGTGGTTACTCGGGCATAAAAGACAGCCCCGGGGCCATCACAGGGACAACATAATCCCAGTGCACAGCTGCCTTCTGTTGAATATCTGTTGCACACAGTTCTGGCAGATCTCTATTTATTTTCCTTCACAGAATGCTTGTCCTAGAAAACAGATAAGTTTGTTTGTAAAAATGTAAGACGAATTTATTACATGCTCCACAGCTCCACCACTGAAGTGTAAAAAGTCATTGAGAGAAAGTTTCATGTGACCCGTCAGCACACAGGAGCATGACAGAAGGTTAACGGGGGTTCCAAATATATGTGACTGTTATACCATTTATCCCAGATTTGGAAGAGGGTTATCATTATGTTCTTTCACGGTGATGATACGACTTTAGACAAACAAACATAGTGACGTGTTTATGGTTTTTAGGTTTAGGTTAATGGTTTGTGGCTAAGGTTAATTGTTTTACCTGTAATGCAGTGAGATTTAACAGCATTAAATTTTCAGACCAAAAACTTGGTAAGCAAAAGAAAAATACCAGTTCTTAGCTGCATGTTCATATTGTGTAAGAAGAGGAATGATTCATTTATTCATCTGTTCATTTTCATAAATGCTTAATCCAACTTATGGTCATTGTAGCACAATGTGCAAGACAAGAAATAACACTAGACAGGGAGCCAATCCATCACAGAGCACACACACAGATCATTTCTGTGAGAATAACTGATATTACTGATGCCTTTGGAATGTGTTAATGAACTGGACATAGGGAGAACATACAAACACACCAGCAGAGTCATGTTCGGGAATCGAACACAAATCTCCGGCGCTGTGGGGCTACACCTCTAACCACTTATGTCACTGTGCCGCCCAAGTACAATGAATTACTAGAAATAGAAACAGATTTGGAGTAAGAAATGTCATATAATGAATGTTCTTTTATTTATGCTGATTGAGTATAATCCTTCTGAAGATAAAGTGATAAATGCAAAATTCTTCTTAAAAAAGAGACATCTCGCAATATTCTTATTTTGATAAATTATTTCGTTTGTTTTGACGTGTAGAATATAACTTGTTGAAATCTGGGAAATTTTGCGATCAAACTGCAACAGCATAGCTTTTGTTTTAACCTCAAATTGCTGGAAGGGTAAGGAACTGGCATGTTTAGAAAATGTGTTAACTTACAAATTTCCATAAAAACCTCATAGATTAAATATATTTCTCAGGGCTATCTTATTTTAAATATAAACCTAATCATGTCTTACTGTTCTTGATCTGACTGTCTTTAGCATAATAGCATAAACACTCACAGGCCACCTCAATTTGTACACTGCTCACAAAAATGAGTGGATAATCAATATGATCTTGTCCATGCCCCATCACTGTCATTAGCAGTCTTGGTGACCATACACCCTACTGAACAGTCAATGTGTGACATTCTTCCGTTTACCGCCATAAATATATCACTTACTACTCAATCACCATAAGAGTTTGCATCTCAATTGTGTAATCAACAACTTTCTTTGACTTTTAATTGGTTTTTTGATTATCTTGTTTAATGAAACAGAATAAAATGCTTCTTTTATAATTGCTTCATATTCATTTTGAAATATTCCCTATTTTTGTAAGCAGTGTAAACTTTTTTAGTACTGAGTTAGAATCACTTTTGACATCAGAACTGCCTTATTTCCTTAGGGGTGTTTATTCAACAAGGTGTTGGGATCATTTCTACGATATTTTGTCCATATTGACAGTGTCATTACACTGTTGCTGCAGATTTGTCGGCTGCACATCCATGATGCAAACTCCTGCTACACCATATTAAAAAGGTGCTCTGTTTAATTGAGATCTGGTAACTGTGGAGGCCATTTGCCTACAGTGAACTCATTTTCATGTTCAGAGCAGTTTAAGATAATCAAGCAGCAACAATAATCAAGTGGACTGTAGTGTTTAAATGATTTTTAGTTAGTATTAGGGGTATTAGTGGGGCATCTTGATCATGTCTACTTAAATGCTTCGGGTTTCTTCCATGTGTTTGGCTTAGATATTTGTGTTGAAAAGCAGTTGAACAGGTGTACCTAATGAAGCCTGTATATACCTTGCATGTTTTAATCAGCCATAGACTGAGCAATAAGTTTCACATTCATTCACCGAATGTTACAACAGTTGCAAGGTATATAATGTTAAAATAGTAAAACAAATGTGTTGATTGTACTTTTTTTCCTAACTTTATTTGATTTAAGAGGCTGTTACACTTAAAATTAGCCATTAATGCTGAAAGGGACATAAAATAAACCAGATAAAAAAAACTAAATTCTTTGTGTTGTCTTATACAGTGAGACTTTAAGTAATTACAGAACGCTGCACCATGGAGCTGATAGTGGTAAATCAACATCACATTTACACAGTCTGACCATACCTTTGTTTTAGAGCTTACAGCATTAAGCCTTATCCTTCTGTATATTTCAGCCTAGTTCACCCAGAGCTGGCATGCTAAGAGTGTGAATGATGGGTCACAACAGGGTTAGAAGACGAGCTTCAAATAGTGGTATAGAATGTAGCTGTAAGTTGCTTCTAGTGTTATGAAATATCACTGCTGTCTATTGGTAGATAGTTGGGCTAAATACCCTCTTTGTCAGAGAGATATTTTGGCACAAAAAGAGCATTTGCTGAGAGATTCCCATTCCTACCTTGTTCCTTGAGGGGTGCTTTTAATTAGACAGCTCAGGTCAGGCTAAGGAGACGCTCTACAGTACTGGCAACCTGCCATAAAACAAAACATATGGGCCATTTCTTAACTTCTAAAGAGGAGGGAACAAATGCCCGCAGATTTTAAATGCAAACTCCATCTGTTAAAGGACAAATCTGGTCAAATACATATGCCAAGGTATTTACTCCAGGCTATATTCTTGGATATGTAACCTGCTTTCAGAGCAGAGGGACCAGTAATTTAGCTCAAAAGGCAAATTCTAGCCAGAAAAACAATGAATTCCCGATTTCCTAAAATTGCTATGCAGAAACAACACTATAGATGAAATAAATTAATGAGCATTGATAAGACATATCAGCATATCAACATAGCATATCAGTCTTCAGCATACCAACGCTGCCAAACATCAGCTATGTATTTCCATAGACATATGAAACATAAGAGAGACTCAAAAATCCAGACATTGCTTAGAAATATGGAATGCCCATTTGCGTTTGTTCCCATGTATGGAAATAGTCAACATTCCCTAATGAAAATAACTTTGGACCAACCAGGCAGCTGTGTAAATGGATTACATCTAAAAGACATGCCTAATTGATTATTTATTTAACTCCTTTGGAGGATGAGGAAGTGGTTTTTCTGGGTTATTGTCTTCTTCATTCCAGACTCCAACTCCAGGACAGGGTAACCCATGGCTGTCCAAACATTGTACATCCAAAGACTATAGTCTGATCCTTACAATAAATGTTTCTGCAGAATGCAAAGCTTTCCAGGAGGCATTCTATTTATACACAAATCCTCCTTATCAGTTTCTTGACTAGTAACTACTTGATCAACTGCTTTTTGTTAGATTCCCTGCTATCGTTATACTATGTAAATCCTATAAAGCGTTCACTAAAAAGGATTCATTCAATCCTTCATCAGTAATTATCGAAAAGAAAACATCTATGGAGCCTGTAGCATAACGTGAACAAACACTAAGTGTTGAAAAGTTGTGCATATACAATTACAGTACACACGGCTGCATGAACCCTACTTATTATTAGCACAGAGAGAAACACCTTGAGAGCTTGCATTGTTGTCTCATTCATGTTTCAACAGAACAACACTGAGTCATTCCACACCTGCAAATACAGTCCCCTCCACAATTATTGGCACCCCTGGTAAAGATGAGTAAAGGGCTTAAAGAAATAATAAACATAATAATAAAAAACGCAACATACAGCCATTAATGTCTAAACCGCTGGCAACAAAAGTGAGTACACCCCTAAGTAAAAATGGCCAAACTGTGGCCTGTTATCATGGTACTTTTTAGTGTTACAAGGTGTGAATGAGGATCAGGTGTGTTAAATTTGCACTCACACTAAATGCTCTCACACTCTCCCATATTGGTCACTGGAAGTTCAACATGGTACCTCATGTCAAAGAACTCTCTGAGGATCTAAAAAAAATGAATTTTTGCCATTAAGATGTCCGAGGCTATAAGAAGTTTGACAACACCATGAAAATGAGCTGTGGCACGGTGGCCATGACCATACAGCGGTATAACAGAACAGGTTCAACTCAGAACAGGCCTAAGTATGGTAAGCCAGAGAAGTGTACATGCTCTGGGTCATTTCCAGAGGTTGGTGTTTGAAAATAGACGTAAGAGTGCTGCCAGCATTGCTGCAGAGGTTAAACGGGTGAGGGATCAGTACTCAGACCATAGACCACACACTGTATCAAATTGGTCTTCATGGCTGTCGTCCCTGAAGGAAGCCTCTTCTAAAGATGATGCATAAGAAAGCAGTTTGCTGATGACAAGCAGATTAAGGACACTGATTAATTGAACTATGTTCTGTGGTCTGAAGAAACCAAGATAAACTTATTGGTTAAGATGGTGTCAAGTGTGCATGGTGGCAACTAGGTGAGAAATATTCCAACATGATAATGATCCCACACACAGGTCAAGCATGTCTTCAGACCTAAACCCTATACAGTATCTGTATGGCACTTTGTGATGTCATCATGGAGGAGTGGAAGAGGATTTCAGGAGCAAGAGAGTTAAGGCAGTGCTTGAAAATAAAGGTGGCTACACAAACTATTGTCACTTTGGGCACAATTTGGCCAATTTCACTTAGAGGTGACCTCAATTTTGTTGTCAGCAGTTTATACATTAATGTGCGTTGAGTTATTTTGAGGGCACAGTAAATTTACACTGTTATACAAGCTGTAGACTGACTACATTACATTGCATCAAAGTGTCATATCCTCATGGTTGTGCCATGATAAGACAAAATTGTTACAAAAATGTGAGGGGTGTACTCACTTTAGTGAGATACCATCTTTAATATGGAGGCCAATGATTGTTGATTAACCTGTATATCCCACCAGGATTTGTCGATTAACAAAACTGAAAAAAAAAACGCAAATGCAGAGTGAAATTTATTTGATTGCAGACAGTTTTTTCTTGTAAATTTCATTTTTGAATAAACAATCCTGCAATTCAGGCCTGCAACACATTTCAAAAAAAGTTGGGATGGGGCAATTTAGGCCTAGTAATGGTATAAAAACACACATAATGATGTGATTTCAAACAGGTGATGCTAACAAGTGATAATAATCATGATTTGGCACAAAAGCAGTATCCACCAAAGGCAAAGAGTTTTTGAGGAGCAATGATTGACAGATGCTCTCCAGTTTGACAACAAAAATGTGAGAGAATTATTGAAATTTTTTATAACCAATGTTCCTCAAGAAAACTTGGAAGGGATTTTCATATTTCTCCTGCTAGAGCAATTGAAGGAATTGGGGGGGATTTTAGTGCATAATACTCATGATATCTGATCCATCAAATGATACTAGAACCATCATTCATCAGTAGCTGATCTAAAAACACATTGGCAAACCTATGTCAAACACTTCAATAAATTGACAAATGCCACTTAAAACTACTGTGCAAAATAAGCTGTTGTGTTATCTCGTCTGTGAGACATCAGAGCTGGGCCATCACACAATGGAGACATGCCATGTGGTCAAAGAAATCAGTATTCCAGATCTTTTTTTGGAAAAAAATGGACACCATATGTCCCAGACCAATACAGGCCATCGATACTTCTTTAATTGACAAGTGAATGTGTGGAGAGTTTAAAAACAAAAAAATAAAAATTACAACCATGTACTGTTGCACATCTCAAGAAGCGTTTGCAAAAAAAATGTGACAAAACAAAACCTGAAACCAAAATCATTTGGTATCCTCAGTAACAAATCCTCTTTTAAGTGTTGTGAGAAGGAATGACAATACAAAGGGGTCAATGCTTTAATGTTCAAACTATTTTTGGAATGTGTGTCGCAGGCCTGAAATGCAGGAATTTTATATAATGTTTATTAACAGTTGAAGTTTACCAAACAAAACATGAAATATCTTAGGTCCATACAGTCAGTAGACAGTAAGTATATAACTTATATATTAACTTATATATATAACTTTTTTATTGTAGCATTTTCTATACTGTAACTATATCTATAACTTATTCAGTTATATGAATGCTGCTGTATGTACATGAAGATATACGTTCATGGCCATACCTGTAGGCACATCTGTTTAACAGCTTGTTAACGCATACAACTAACCAGCCTGTGACATGGAAGCAACTCAGTGAATGTAGGCATGGTCAAGATGATCTGCTGAAGTTCCTTCAGTTGCTGAAAGAATAAAAGTGATTTAAGTGACTTTGAACATGTCATGGTTGTTGTTGCTGGACGGGCTGGTCTGAGTATTTCAAAAACTGCTGATCTAGTGGGATTTTTGCAGCCATCTATAGGGTTTACTGAGAATGGTCTAATAAAGAGAAAATGTCCAGTCAGCTAAGGTCAAAGGAGAATGGCCAGACTGGTTTGATCTGATAGAAAGGCAGTAACTGAAATAACCACTAAATCAAAGTATGCAGAAAAGCTCTGAACACAGAACACATTGAACCTTGAAGCAAATGGGCTACTGCAGAACAAAATTGTGCATCAAATAAATCAATAGTGTATCTACAATCGTGTAACAAAGTAAATATACAATAACATAACAATTAATAATAAACAAAAGCAATGTAATAAAATGATGAACCTTTTAATAAGAATATTGCATATAAATGAATGAAAAAAACAAAAAAATAAAACAAATAAAATAAACTCCTTCTGTTAGTTACCGTATTCATTTTAAGTGCCGTGAACAGATGACACCTAAATCCTGCCTTATTTATTTTCACAGCTGATAAACAAATCTTGGGATATGAATATGATTCTACGCCACCAACGGAATACGACTACAATGCCACATTTGACTACAGTTTCTATAGTATGTATTTTGATAGTGATAGCATAAAGTGATTGCTTCTTTACAGATGTTCTTTTTAATATTTTAATACATTAAAATGTATTTCATTATTTAAATCCCAAGAAAAATGTGCTGTGAGATTTCATAGTAAAACCGACAGTTTTTTTCTTGACAGATTTTGTGATCTTTCATTTTGATGGTAATTTGGCCACCTCTTGGTTGACTATGAACACATTATTTGCACTATGGGTTTTAATGATTATTTGGCCGCTTCATGGATCTACTGTCAAATTTTATAGTACATTTTTTTCCTGGGATTGGTCTATACAATGCAATGCAGTGTTCACAATCACTATATTACAATTGTTTCACTAGGCAACGGCAGCACTGAAGACCTGGAGGTATTTTTTAGAGAAAGGGAATCAGAAAATCAAGAAGAAAATCTGGATGTAGATCAATCAGTTGTCGAATCCACTACCCTTCAAGAAAGTAAGGTATGCAAACCCTCCTTTGATTTACACCACTTTTCTTCCTTTTGTGTAGCAAATACTGTGTGGTGAACGTGATGCCTTGCTGAGTTATAATGTGTGAATGTGCACTCTATTACAAAACCCAAAAATGACCTTTTGGTCTCATGAGCAGGCTATCAGGGGGAGTTTCTTTATGATTTGTGTGGAAGAACTAAACTTGGCTGACACTTACAGCAGCTCATTTCACTTTTGAACCTTTGAGTTTAGTCAAACAAAACGTCAGCTGGTTAGCATCTGAAATGCACACTTGACCAGATGAAATAAAAAATCTCATGTTTTTTATGTATACATATATAAGTCATAGAATAACACAAGTTTATTGTTAAAGCATTGAAGCTTCCTCACACCAAGTACTGTTAAATCTTTGCCTGAAGACACATGGATGTAGTGTTGCAAACAGTGCAACCTATACAGAACAACACATCTTCAAAGCAGCATTATTTGCCAATCCTATCTCCATCATTTTATTTACTTCTCATATGTTACACTGTGTCTGTAATGTACAGCCCCAAATCTTAAAAACTTGGGATGGTAAGAAAAATTTGTCCCAATATACTAATTTTTTTTCTGGTTAGCTTGATTTTTTAAATGTTTTTATATGAATGTTTATTTGTATTTATTTATTGATAAACATCAATTCCTGAATTTTAGTCCTGCAACACAATGCAATTTAGAGGTATTGATGAAGTAAAATACTAAATAGTGATGTGATTTCAAACAGGTGATAGTAATCATGATTTGGTACAAACCTATTAAAGTTTTTCTCAAAGACAGATTGGAAAGGATTTACATGTTTCAGTAACATAACAGTAACATTTACATATTTTAATTGTATTTAATTGTATTGAAAAATGTAAAACTGTAAAAAAGCCCATTGTTGTTTCACCTTGAAACCTTGTTGCTCTAACATGTAAATGTACTTTAATAATTAATGCTGCCAGCACAGAGGTGTTAATGACGATCTACAAAGCGGATTCCAAAAAAGTTGGGGCACTAAACAAATTGTGAATAAAAACTGAATGCAATGATGTGGAGATG
>JAUZSV010344504.1:0-11490 GCA_034780495.1 Parotocinclus cesarpintoi | reverse complement strand
TCAAGAAAGTGGTGGGCGTGGTCACCTCCCGCTGGTTTTGCTCTTGTCAACACAACTTTTCGGATTTCCTGACCTTCATCCCTGGATCCCAAAAATTCCCATAAATCGCTGATCTGCTTTTGCAGTGGCTAAATGGAGACTTGTGGCTTGTTTTTTTTTGTAGTAAATGGAAATGTTAGGCAAAGACCTGTAGGTGGCAGTAAAGGGCTGAGGAGAACATCTGCAGTATTCCGGTATCGATAGTTCTTTGGTCAAAATTACAGGATTGGAGATGAGATGGGGGAAAAACTGTTTAATCCGATATCACGTTTATGCTAGGAGCGTATCGGTCTATTATCGATATGGGGCATAAAAAATGGTATCGAGCCAACCCTAATATTTATATCACACACAACGGCTGTTTACCCATTTCTGACTTTTTTTATTTTCTATTTTCTGTCTGCCTTTATTTTGAACCTCAATTATTTCTCTATTTCTCGTTCTTCCTACTTCTTTTTAATTTTCAATTTATTAATTGTTTTTTTTTTTTTTTTACAACGGTGCATTTTCTTAAAGCAGCTTTACAATATTATATTACCTTTAAAGGCCAATTCCAAATAGAGCAAGCCTAGGGTGACAGTAGCAAGGAAAAACTCCCTGTTTGGGTGGCCATGGGGTCCCTCAAGCCTCAATTGTTTGTTTTCGTACCATCTTTTTTTTTTTGTTGTTGTTTTTTTCCCCTCCCTTTTTCTTTTTCTCTTTCTTGATCTCCTTTCCCTACCTTAAAAAAGTCTCTGTCTTTGGTTTCTTTTATCTTTTATCTTTCTTTTCAAACGTTCTTTAATTAGTCGGAAAATATAAATAAAAGCAACTAAATATCTTTAAATATAACTTTGGCTGCCCTTGTTTTTATTAGCCTGTTAATTCCTGCTTTATTTATTTATTTATTCATTAATTTATTTGATTTCTCTTTCTTTCTCCATCTTTTTTCTTTTTTTTCTTTCCCAATTTCTTTTCCCATCTTTCATTTTTCTCGTAAGCTTTCCTTTTCTGTATATAATCGACATCCTTCCTCCTCCCCCCCTCTCTCTCTCTCTGTGGATGAAAAAGGTGCGATTCCCATCTCGAGGCCCGAATTTCATCTGCAGACCTCTGTGATGAAGGGAAGAATCCTGGAGGAAGCTCATGGCTGGATTCCTTTTTCTCTCTAGTGGTTCCTCGGAGAACCGATGGTCTCATCCCGGAGCCGAGCCGGCTGGATTTATCACCCAGAGCCGCTCTTTTAGCTTTTCACAGGGCTTCTGGGAGTGGCCCGGAAAATAGCTTTAGCATATGGAACGATTCATGGGCCCAGAGCACGAATGAACCTGGGCCGCAAAAAGGCCAGGACCGGCAAATCAGGGCCTCGGCCAGGACGAGAGTTCTGAGACGTCTTCGCCATGGTGGAAAACTGTACGGACGTTTTAGAGGGAGGGAGGTGGCTCATGGTTTATGGGACGGGCTCTAACGTCACGTCTGTGATTTTGACAGGCGCTTTCGCTCTTAAGCTGCCCCGGTGGTTAAAACGAAACTTATTACATTCAAACTCTCGAGACTATTTTTAGAGCGTGTGAGACCCAGCGTCACCCCTGGCAGGGTTTCGGGTCATTTTCCCCCAGCGCAGATGGTCGTGCTGTCAAGGCAAGACGATTCGCTCTCACCTGGACACAGCAGGTCTTTGTGAATTCATCCCCAGAGCGGCTTGACCCTCGGTCGTCCTCGCATGACCAGACACAGACAGGTGACAATGGGGCACCCAAAGAGGGTCTCGTCGGCTGTATCCCAGCAGACCATATGCGTCTTGGGATTGGCTTTGTGGGATGAGATTTCATGACCAAACGGTTTCAATACACAGTTCTAAGCGTTGGCTGGAACGGTGTCAAGAACACCACCGCTGGACTGCCGATCAGGGAATCCTATTGGAAGGGACGAGTTTTTATTTTTGGACCTTCCAGAATAGGGCCAACTAGTCCAAATACCAACTTTAAATGTTCATGGGGTTTGTTCCAAATTTTTGAGGAACAAAAAGTGGGGGCCACTTTTTTTCTATTCCTTTTTAGCCCTCGTTAATAATTTGATTTCCGGCTTTCGTTCCTTGCTCTTTCATTTCCTTTCTTTCGATCTGTATTTATTTTTAGCCTCAAATTATTATTTCTTTTCTTACTCTTCTTTCTTTTTTTCCCTTCCTTCCTTCCTTTCTCTGTCTTTATTACTGCCTACATTCTTATTTTTCTTTCCGCTCTTGCTCTTTTATTTCCGTTTGTCTTTATTTTTAGCCTGAATTATTGCACTTTCATTCTAGTGACTTTCAATCAAGTCATTTAATTTTTCTTTTTCTGTCTGCCTTCTAGATTTTTTAGCCTCAATTACTATTCTGCTTTGTTTTTAACTCTTTACCTTTTTATGTTTTTGCTCTTTTCTTTCTTTCTTTTAGGCTGTTTTTCTTCTTTCTTCTATTTCAAATCATGTCTTATTTGAGGTTTAGATTATTTCTTTCTTTCAGTCTCATATGATTTACATTCCCTTCTTACTTCTGCCTGTCTTCCTTCATTTCACTCTTCATTACTGATTTATTTTTCTCTCTCTCTCTCTCTCTCTCTCTCCTCCTTTTCTCTATCTTAGCTGGAACGGTTTTAAGAACACCACTATTGGACTGTTGAGCTGGGAATCACATTAGGAGTAACAAGTCTCCATTTTTCACCTTACAGAATGAAAGAAAAATGAAAAATTGAGTTTGCTCTTCATGGTTCATGGGTGAAGTTTGCTTACAGGTACACTTTGAGGTAAAATGATCCGAGTTTAGTGGAACACACGACCCCCTCCGACCCCAAAAAAAAAGTGAAATATGTGACAGCAAATTGTGCAGCAGCGTAAAACAGCGGGCCGGTGGAAAGAGTTCTGTGATAAATCATCATTGGTGGCTTGCAGGAGAAGGATCACCTGCCTGAGAGCCAGCTGAACAGTTTAGCAGAGAGTGGATCGTGTTCGTGTCCTGCTCTGGATCCTGATTTGGCTAATGCACCCCACGCCCAAAAGTTGGACCGTACAAAACCTAGTGGAAAAACTTCAAAGGAAAGCCAATCCCGACTCCACGTTAATTCCAGTACGATGTTCATACACCGGACGAACAGCCAATGAGATCATGGGTTCTGCGTCTGTTCTTATTTCTACATTTGATTTGATTTCCATGCCTGAATGCCCTGCATTTCGTTTACCTGGTCACACTTGTAACCCACTGTGCCACGTCTTAATGACTGCTACCTGGCAGTGACGCGAGTGGCCCACGCGCCTGTTTCCTTTCACAAATTGTTTCTTGACCCGTACCCGACTCGTGCAATCTTCTCGTCAGTTGCTATTTGCCATTTTCTGGTAGTTACCGGGGGAAAATCGAAATCCCAGCCCTTACCAGAGTGACTTTGCACTCGGGTGCCTAACTGAATGCCCCGTTACGGCAAATGTACAGCTTCCCTGAACATCTTTGCCTTAAAGCAGGAGGATCCATGTGGGTTACCGTGCTGAAAGAGCAGCACCGCAACCCGAGCAAACCGACTCGCTGGTACAAACCCTGGAGCCGAGTGGAAAACACACTGATAGAGTTATGCGTTCAGAGGGCTTGTCAGCCTGTACTTTCCATGTCACTCACGTTCTGGTTTGGACGCCAACCGAACTACGGTTTGCATTCCCAGAATTTGGAGATTCTGCCCAAAAACCAGCGGAGGACTGAAAGCATCGGATGCTAATGTATCCCGTTTTTTATACCACCAAAGCCTCTTGACAGAAGATTTAAAAAAGGGGAGGAGGGTGTTGGCTCGAATCGTTCCGATAAGGTTCACAAGAACCACAGCAGTGAGACGGGAGCCAGTGCAGCCAGTGCAGAACGTCTCTTGCGTGGAAATGACCGACGCAAAGCAGATGGCATACCTGGGCACGCCCTCAGGGCATGTGCCGTGGATTCGACCAAAGCTGCAAGGCGTGCCGTTTGGGCAGGTCAAAATTCAGCCACGGAGGAAAAAGGAAGGGGGGGCGGAAAAATAAGAACAAGGCGCTTTGGGTACGGAGGAACTTTTCTACAAGAGACACAGGTCCAACAGACAGAGAATATAACGAGGACAAGACTCTTAAATAAGTAGCTGAAATTTTGTTTCAAAAATTAACCTGAAGAATGACACCAACCATAAAGAAAGACCGAGAGAGAGAGAGAGAGAGAGACAGAGAGACAGAGAGAGAGAGAGACACACAGACAGACAGACATACAGAGCGCGAGAGAGAGAGAGACCACATGAAGATTATGCTTCTCCACTTTAAGATGTGTTTACACAGCCATGGGGTGAAAGATTGCAGGACGCTTACCGCCGATTTGGAAAGCAGAGCCAGGGCACAAAAATAAGGATACAATTTGGCACTTAGCTAGGCTAAACGATTTCCTCCAAGTGACTGATTCCTACAGGGAAATCCAACCCCCACTCACAAAATTGCTTCCGGAAAAGTGTTTTCACAAGGTCTTTTTCACAAAACAAACGTGTATTTTTCTCTTCCTGGTGGTGAATCAATAGTTTATCCAACGATTCGCTTTAGAAAAAATGAAGCTACTAAAACCTACAGGCGAGCAGATTGACCATAACCGGACCCTAAACTGGCTGTATTACAAAATCCAGGGGACTCGCGTCAAAGTTTGTGCCCCCCTGCTGCATTTACGATGTTGTTCGGCCATGGTGAAAAGGACAACGTTTTGCTTACCTAAAGCCAAGATGCGATCAAGAAACATGGAGGAACACAAAAGTTTGGGTAACTTTGCAGACGATCCCTTACGAAATGCACTGTGTTAAGAACGTTTGCAGGTATTTTTTTTTTGTTCAGGAATCCGACCCCTGACCTTCTTGTTCAATTTTATTTTCAGTTAGAGGGTTAGAATTGATGTTTTAAGGTTGTCTTGTGACAGTTTCATCTGGACGTGAAGCATTTTTAGGGCACTGCACATCAGGGTTACTGCTTACACCTACTGCATTTAAGAAGCCAATGGTCAGGGGCCCTGCTTAAAGGGCCCAACAGTGACACCTTGGTAATTCCAGGGTATAAAGTCAAAACCTTCCAGTTAGTCGGTTCAGGCCATACGTGTTGAGCCAACCCCATCCCTCTGGTCTTCAGTCGACTCTTGGTCGACACAACCTGTTGGGAAAGTCTGTTGATCCCTTTTAAAAAAAAAAAAAAAAAGAGCCCCACACTGGCCTTTTGGGGGACCTATAACTAGGTCACAGTTACCAGGAAAGGGAACGAACACCCGAGCTTTTGTGCGCTACACAACCGTGCATGAGTAACAACTCTTACATAGTTTCCACACTAAGAGAATCCGCCGCTCGCCTTGTGACCTTGGCAGGATTTTGGGACAGGCCTGAATCAATAACGACGCCCCCATGAAAGCATGAGCACTGAAGCACGGTGTGTTTTCATTGCCGAGTCGGCCCCCGGACCCTGACCTGCGACCGGTGCTGCATTTTCCAGCGTGGTTACGGTTAATCCGGATTCTTATTAAGCCCCTCCTCGATTCGCCTCAAGCCAGTTTTCTCACAACCCCCGACTCGTGCGTTCTAAAAACGGCAGACCCCCGAGACGCCCGGGCATGGCCTTAATAAAGTGACGCGGAGGGCCTTCCCGTGGGAGGGTGCATTTGTACTCGTTACTTATTACTCGCTGTTTTCTTTGAACATCTTATTCACACACTGGAAGTGAAGTCAGACCTCAGTAATTTGTTCTCACCCTTTCCTCCATCCGCCCTCCTCTTTCACGCTTAAACATCTGTGAGGAATCACGCTCGGCCCACGGGACGGCCATCTCGATATGTGTGTGTGTGTGTGTGTGTGTGTGTGTGTGTGTGCGGACCAGCATGCTGACTCACACTTTCTCCACTACGTTTTTGGAACATTCAGGGTTACGCCGGCAGGGCCTGCCTGACGCTGCTCAACCTCTTTAGACTCTTTAGGCCAGACTTTTTTTATTTAGTATTTCTCGGATCGGCCGCAGCACCAATGGTTGAAATTCGGAGAAAAAAAAAATTAATAATAAAATGTTGCATCTTTTTCCACCCTCCCATGGAGAGCCAACTGTTTTTCTTCTGTTCATTTTAGGGTTTTTTTCCAGATTCACTTTAATTTAATTGCAGGTTAAATAAATGTTATTTTAAAATAAAAATGTATTTTTATTTCTTCCTCCTTCCTTGTATTGATTCCATTAGCAATTGAAAAGTGCTAAAAAATACCTTTTTTTTTTCTTTCTTTTCCTTCCTTAGTAGATTCTTAAGTAGGGACATTTGAGGAACAAGCAATTAAAAAAGCCTGGCCTTGGTGTTCTTGCTGAATTCCGGGCCTTTTAAGCGGAAAAATTGGACTTCTGTGGACCGGGTAGAGGTTCAATCGGGGATGCGCCCGCTTTTTAGGTTGCCGTTGTGCTTCAGAAGGTCCGAGTTGACACAGTTGGACAGTTAGAGCGGGGGAAAGATTTTGGTAGGTTAGTTTTGGTTCTTCTAGCTTCTGTCTTAAGAAAAAAACTTTTCTTAAAAAAAAAAAAGTTCTCCAGAATTCGTGTTTCGTAAAAGTTTTCCTAACCTCATCAGTCACGAGAGCGACATTTTGGCAGTCGTTACCACGCGGGGCCATTTTTGCTGGCTCTTAAAAGTGCTTCATTAGGAAAATGAAAAGCCAAAAGGGTCAAAAGACTTGCTTTCGCGTTTAAGGTGTCAAGCAATATTATGTCATGATCCTGTACCGAGAGGGAAACACAGCGAAGCCTATCAGAGCATCTGGAATCAGGCAAACCCCCTGTGCCTCTCCACCAGGTTTAGACTTTCACTTGATTATATTAACTGCCCTGAGCCGTCTCTTTTTGGGGGGGTGGGTTTTTTTGGAGGCTGAGCCTTTGCAGAGGTCAAGTGGTGATTGCTGATGTTGTCTCCCCTAAACACATGTTTGGTCCACAAGAAAGGGGCTCGGAGCACCCCTTAATGTTTGGTAACCATTAAGGGACTTCCTATGTCAATTCCGCAGTCAGGTCTCAGAGGACGGAGAGGTCGGGCCAAGAGGTAGAGCGGTGCGGGGATAGGTCGGACTCGGGACGGTGGAGTGGGCTGGACACAATCACTTCGCAGGCGGACCAGGGATTTGACTGGCGTGTTTCTTGACACATCGAGACATCTGGGTCTCGTCTCACGCAACCTCGGGACGGACAGGAAGTGCCGATGCGTTGGGTATTACAGACGCCCAGTTAGGGATGAGCTGTGACGTTCACGTGTTGGGTTTAAACCACGCAATGGAGGAGATGCCTCGGGCCCGAGGAGTCCGGGAGGAAATGAAAGGATCATTTAGTGAGGGGTAAACAGTGGGCCCTGGGAGAACGGAGGAGGAGGAGGGGGGGCATGCCCCAGACACATTTCCAGGCCAAGCACAAAGACAAACAAACAGCAAGAAAAATCATAAAATCAATGCCCGGGGCTGCAAGGGCTGCCACGCCAGCTCCATATTATCCTGCATTTGAGAGGAATCTTTTGGGAGCTTTCAGTAAACAAAACCATCCTCTTTTTTCAGGGCCATCCCATCTTCTTCCTGACCTTCCTGCTCTAAAATCTGGGCCTCCCCAGTCTGGGCTTGATTAGGCCGCGAAAAAAATTCCCTTATGGAAATGGAGATCGTTCACGGTCAGGGTGGACGTCTGGGAGAAACTCTGAGAAAGGTCGAGCTACTGAGAGGCCGGACCGGCGGTGCTGTTAAAACCATTACTCACACCATATATCAGCCAGCCTTGGATCCCTGGTGAAGATGCTATCCTTCATGGCTCGCTTTTCCTTCCTCTACATGCCATGCTTCTTCTCCCACTGCCTCCACCCGTACCATTTATTATAAGCGACCGCAGCTCTACGCTTCCCTTAAAGCCCGGGCCAAGTGTGGGCCTTTCTCAGCAGCTTCCAGGATGAACGAGCTCGCATTTCTGTGCCGACGTTTACACGCTACAGCCGAGGAAAAACGCTCTGGGAAACAAAGAACCGTTTCGTAAAGGCTTGCAGGGCAAAGGGTTTGCTCGTCTCCCAGCGGACCCAGTGTGCATCCTCAGTGACCCGGCCTGGGTCAGGATGACCCTTTTAAAGATTTAGACAATTTATTACAAATGTCCTTACACTCCTCATCCTAAGGCATGACAACAAATTGTTCGTGATTCTCGGTTATTTCAAGAATAAAAGTGTAATATTGCAATGTGTTATGGCACATTTTTACGATTCACATTATAAAAAACTTCTTGAACGATTGTGATTTTATTCTCAAACTACTAAAAGTTTTATTTCTGAAAAACCAAGAATATTTTCCAAATATTAAAAATGTATTCTCCAAATATGCTGAATTTATTCTTCAAATATTCTGAATGTATTCTCCAAATATTATGAATTTATTCTCATATTAATATTGAGTTTACTCTTCAAATATTCTGAATGTATTCTCCAAATATTATGAATTTATTCTTCAAATATATTCTGAATTTATTCTCAAAATATTCTGAATTTATTCTCAAAATATTCTGAATTTATTCTCAAAATATTCTGAATTTATTCTCTGAATAATATTGTATTTTTATTTTCCAAATAAAATGACCTTTTTCTTGAAATTTAAGATTTAATCGTCACAATATTATTTTATTCTTGAAATACTATATTCTTAAAATAGAAAACTAGAGTTTCTTTGTCTGGTCTCTAACCCTAGCTGGTCGTTCGTCCATGGTCCCTGGTCTGTGTTATTAGCCTGTTGTCATTGTTTACAGTGTTAGCAGTGCTGGATAACAGAACATGGTTAACTGGGCCACGTTCTTAGGGTGGTGAACTGTCTGGAGGCCGAACGTGGAATATTCGTGGACAGATCGCTTGACAGCCAAACAGCACAGCTGATTGGTCCACGTCCACACACGGACAGCCCCGATGGAGAAATCGCACGTTGACCAAGAGTGTTTATTTGCCAAAGACGGTCGGTGCATCGTTGGCAGACGATGACGACCGGCGCCGGTCGATGCTCCCACATGTCGCTCATCGGCCAATTTGTCATTCTTTCGTCAAGTCGACGCTGCACCGCCCCCCACCCCACTCCGACAGAAGGTGCCGTCTAAATATTTATGCCATACTGGAAACGATGTAGAATCGACACGCTTTGGACAGGCCTTCAGAGAACAACAAAGCGAGAGAGCATGCTTCGACAAGTCTGCGTATTTGTTAATGTTCTGAGTTGTGAAAGAAACGTTTTCAAACATGCACTCAAATTTTAACTCAGTTATTCCAGTGGAATCCCAGATTTCCCACATGGCGTCAAGGTCTGGAAACCAGAGTGTGAAATCCGATAAAGAGAGCCGGACTTTAGCTCGGGATTACCAGGAATTCGGTGCATGTATGCTGTCGCTCAGGGTTCTCAGTCTGCGCATGCACGGAGGTGGAATTGGACAAGGTTGCCAGGTCCTCTTGTTCCGAGTGGGAGCTTTTTTGGACTTTTCTGCTAACCTGGTGGCTTATTTTTTCCTGGCAGGATCTGGCAACCGCAACACAGTGAAACCAAAGACGCGACGCATTAAAAACATGACCTGAAGAACGCTATTTTAACAACAGAAGCTTGTAGTTTACGTTACAATCAAACAATGACTAGGTATTTCGTTAATTGGTTCATTTCTGCTAAATAACGTGAATAATCTCACAGAACGATGTGACGGAAACGTCATACTTTAATATTAAAGAACGAAATTCTCCATTTTCTCGAAGATGTGCTGCAAATACGTTTAATTTTGGGGTTGCCATGAAAAACAAAATGCAACATTCAGTAGAAAATGAGCCCGAATCAGGCCAAGTCACGAGAATAAGCAGACCTGTGTAGTTAACACGCGCGTGCATGCACAGACTGAGAAAACTGACTGAAATCAGACGACTGGTGTACACGCTGTGAGAAATCTGATTACTGAGGATAAACCCAGCTCTCTTTATTGGATTTCCTAATCTGATCTCTGGTCTGCTGATCACATGACCACTTGAATAATCATAAAAGAGCAGAAATCCGATTAGGATCCTATAATTAAGCACATGTAAACAGTCTGGGTTCCAGTATGAACACGGTACCGCGCGAGCGCCTAACCCTAACGCTACGTTTTGGCACCGGAAGGATTCCGAACTGGAGCCCCTCGTTTGTCCCACTCAATTACGCACGGCTAGTTTTGGGTCTGTACGTTGGAGGATGAACGGACTGCAGGGTGGTGATGTGGGTCGCATCTGCAGCTCCAGTCCGGTAAACACTGCAGTCGGGTACTGTATGATTTCAAGATTAAAAGACCTAGTCATTGCTCTGCAGATGGGTGTTTAGATAAGCCTGCGATGCGAGGGTGGGCTCTTCCTGGGTTTCTGCGAGCACAGGAAGCGGAGGCCGGGGGAACGTCTGCACGATCGCGGTCCTACGGGTCCAGAAGGGCAGCGGCCAAAAGGAAACGGTCCAGCCAGGCCAGTTCTCAGGGACGGACCGAACCCCTTTCGGGACTTCCATATTCTCAGGCACTTAAACAAGGAGCTGCTCTCGGACAGGTCAGGGTCTCACGCCATGACTTATCTTACCCTTGCTCACAACTCCATCGACTGCGGGTCGACCTCCTCTTAACAGCCTCTCCTCTGCAGTCAAAGTTTTGCATCTCAATGTTTCCGACGGCGAGTTTTTCTCATGCCGAGCTCCGTCCTAGGAGCTGAGGCGTGACTAATTCCTCACACGCTCACCCCTACAACATTTCTCATGATGAACACTTTACACCCCCACATCCTGCTTTCTCCTTCTCTCACGCCAGGCTCAGCCCAGTCCCTCCACAAACAGAAATAAATACAGCGAAAGCTACGTCGCCCCTCGACGGTTCATGTGACTTGTGGGACGGTATTTTCTCACTCACGTCACTCGAATGTCAGATAAGAGCGAAGATGTCGTTTGTGGAAACGTTCTCTATGCCCGGGAACTCTTGCCTTGGGAACCTGGACAAGGTACCGAAGGTGAGGAAAGCGAGCGGCCAGAAGGGATTTCACCAAGCTGTCGATGAGCCTCCTGTGCCACATTGGGTAAACTCTTTCTCAGAATGTGGGTAAGTGTGAATCAGGGCATTTCCCATGACTCTCACTGTCTGGAATGACCCAGCGTGATGTGGTAATTGAAATAAAAGCCCAAAGGAACAAACATACCCACGGTCAAAGTGTTCCACAGTAGTGACTGTCGCACCAAGCGGTTCTACGGAGTAATCGAGGGGTTAACCCTAACCCTAACTCAAACCCTAACCCTCATTTAAAAATATTCCTTGGCATTTCACGAACCCATGGCTCAGGAACGATTGTAGTTCTTAGGGAGCTCTGTGGGAATTCCCCCCAGAGAACTACATTCAGGTCGCCTAACTTAAAAAAAAAAATAAAAAAAAAAAAAAAAAAAAAAAAAAAAATAT
>JAUZSV010344432.1:0-11491 GCA_034780495.1 Parotocinclus cesarpintoi | reverse complement strand
AGGGATTGAACCCGATACCTTCTTGCTGTGAGGCAGCGGTGCTACCCACCGAGCCACCACGCTGCCAGTTGCATCACTGTAGGTGAAAGATAAAACAAAATCACTTGACAATCATGGTGATAATTCATCAGAATAACTAACAGAGATCATGTGTAATCGGTGATGACTACTATTTAAAAAAATCTAGCTTCAAATGTTTAGATAAGATGTAATTTAAACATTCCAATGGGAAAAATCAAATAGTTAAAATGATGTGGTATCTGATAGCATTTTATTAAAGTGAGATCATATATTCTCTATAAAGCTCAAAACTATCCTGACCATCCATGCGTAACACTAATCGAAATTCCATCACTGATGTGTTTCTCACTAGATCTTCAAACACAGCTCCGTCTATATTCTGCCAGATATTTAATATTATGTTCTTGATGTTTTCACGGACATCAATTGCCTTTTATAACAAAAGGTGGACCGATGACTAATTAAATTAAAGGGCTGATTAATTTGGCAAAAATAGTACCAGACTTATTCTACTTCATTTTTAACTCTAGACAGTTGTCTTTTCCAATTTATTGTTTTGATTTTGGTCCATAAGACAAAAAGTGATTAGTTCAAAGGGACATGATCATGTTCTATACATACTGTATCACCAACAACTGCAAAACAATTACAGCAATAATAGTTACACTAATAATAGTTATTGCATCATTTTATGAATAAAACAATTCACTACATCAAACCCTGAATGTCCTGCTGAGTCCTAAACCCTGAGCCCTAGTGTAGTGTCATTAGCTCAAACTTCAATTTACAGAACTTTGTTCTGTCCTTGATGTGTTTTCAGACAGCAATGGATTTTTTAAATATTGTCTAGACACAACCTTAATTAGAACAATAACTTTCTTCTGAAAGGAGACATGTTTTCTGATTTCTTGAATTTGCTGACAGATTTGAATGCTTTCTTAATGTATTTGAAACTGTAAATTTCAGCATGTGGTCATCAGTGCCTGACTAGTCTTAGGCCTCCAAATCCTTTCTGTTTGGCAACATCACCAGCAATATGAAAGCATAGACCTACTCTATTAATAGCTAAAATAGGGATTTGCTATATTGTTAGGGTCTTGTAAAGTTCAGAATAGCTGCAGTTGTTTTAAAGTAGACCAGCTATGTGGTTTATAACAGTAATGCCTGCAAGGTGTTTTTTAAAGCAGATTTTCTCACTTACTTTGAGACTCCGAAGACTGAGTAATGTAGTTTTCTACCTGTAAACATCTGTTACTCCTGGTTCTATTTAAGATCTTGATTAAAGGCAGGGTATCAACTAACAACTAATCTTTTTTAATGAAAAGGGCAACAGATATTTTAAAAGATTTTGAACAGACACGTCAGTTTGTGTTTAATGATTTTATGTTTGTGTAAGTGTATTTAAATGTTTCCAGCTTCCCATTCCCCACAGTAAACTGCAGCAAAACACTCGTAGACAGATCTTAGGAGTAATTTTTCTTAATTCTTACTAAATTTCTGACCAATGATTTGTTGTAAGACCACTAAAAGCTTGATATAAAATGCAATTTTAGGTTTGGTCCATT
Source organism: Parotocinclus cesarpintoi (assembly GCA_034780495.1). Taxonomy (NCBI): domain Eukaryota; kingdom Metazoa; phylum Chordata; class Actinopteri; order Siluriformes; family Loricariidae; genus Parotocinclus; species Parotocinclus cesarpintoi. The sequence goes on along the minus strand of JAUZSV010344432.1, from coordinate 9,905 downwards.
TTTTTGCCTGCCCAGGAGTGTACAGTAAGTGTGAGACTGTGAAATCTTTGACCGAGATTTGATCATTTTCAGACAAATGATATGCAATGTTGGAGTACCAGAAAAGAGCCAGTTAAGTTACAGTTGCAAATGACGCAAAAGGGCAAGTCAGAAATAATACTACAATTAAGACATTTTTGGAAACCCACCTGACCTAGTAGACTTTTTCTTATTTACAATTAAAAATTTAGAGCGTTCATTTTTAACATAAACGCTGCTCACTAAAATAAGGGGATATCCTATTTTTAAAAGTACAGTTTATTAAATACGCACACGCACACACACACACATACATATATACATACATATATGTATTTATGTGTATGTGTGTGTGGTGTGTATATATACTTTCTATAGAAGCAGCTGTACAAAAATAACAATGCTTCCCGTCCTGTGGCACATTGACCAACCAGAAGGCTTTTGGAAAAATGTTTTGTGGCTGAATGAGACCACAATATAACTTTTTGGTTTTAGCTGTAATTGTGTAAAGGGGGAGAAATAAAGCAGCATGGCAGATCTGGACAGACTTACAGTGCATAAGAATGGCTTGTAAAAGAGGATAATGCCATAGGTTCCATTATTTATAAAAATAAAGAAGCATACCTCTCATTAATGCTTCATTCTCATCCGAATAAACGGCAACAGTATTATTGTCTATGGAAAAGAATGAGCAACTAAGCAAACATTAAGCTTTAATGTTTAACGGTCAACCTTTTTATTTTCGAAAGACTATGAGATCGTTTTTGAATTCAAATGCTGTTCTGTAACCAATGTTATATTTTTAAATCCTTAATTTTGGGCATTTCTTGTCGTTGGCCTTGTACCCTATTTCTTTCTCTTAGTTGCTAATTATATTCACTAATCCACTTTAGGAATTTGGCATCACCTTAGGTGTGGTACTTGTAAGACTGCATTTTTTGTTTTGCGATGATGTTTGTGTATTTGCCACATGTTATGGCAAGTCCAGTTTCCCTGTATTTTTACATTTGTCTAATGAAGTGTTTCTGATTAGGTGCTGACAGACTCAAACCTATGAAACTTTCAGCTAAAAATGGCTACAGCTGGTCCAGTTTCCACGGAGGGGATAACCTCCCATGGTAAGTGATAATGCTTGGGAAAGAACGTGAATGAATAAGCAGAGATATACAAGAACTGTGATGGAGGATTTTCCTCCTTGGTTGTATGATAATGAGGTAGGGATTCTGAAGCAATAAATAGTTTCCTTTGCACCATTATTGCACTCTGCTTTTAAACTCTCTTTACATTATTAACATTGTCTTACTCGTAGTTTCTTATCTGATACTTGTCCTTCAGATGCTGTTATTCTCTTTTGGAGAAGGAGGTTATTTCCTCAGAGAGGTACATATGCCTGAGTGTGTGCCAGTGGCTTTTGCTGTGTGAAAGCAGCACTGTTGCTTTTGATATTTTTAGTGCCTGCAGATGTTTTGTGGTTCTCCAGGATCTAGTTAGAAGTGAGTGAACTAAAGATACATGCCAGGTGGTTGTGCATGCTGTAAGCTTGGGTTTTTGTCAGTCTGTGCCTTTCCAAGTGAGCTTCTGGAGACAACAGTATGTTTTTCTTTGTGGCATATTCTTTGCTGAGTTCATTCAAACATGGGCAAATGTAAATGACTGTATATCAACACAAAGTCATCCCTATATTTGTGATGTTTAAAAATGGTTGTTACCCACTAAACAGATACTTTACAGCTACACACAAATGAACAACTACTATACATAAGATCTTGCTGTTGTTTTAATATGGAAAACGTAGAGCCTTTCAGTGCATACACAAATACAGCAATAAGAAATGATTCACTCTGCTCTTTAAAAAGAACTTGTCTTTTTGTCACTATCATTTAACAAGCGGTGTCATTTGGAGCAACCAAGTGAGTTGAGTGGTGCTCGAGAGTTTGTGAACCCTTTAGAATTTTCTGTATTTCTGAATAAATATGACCTTAAATATGATCAGATTTTCACACTTTAGGAAGTAAAAACATCCTAACAGTAGATAAAGACAACCCAGTTAAACAAATGAGACAAAAAGATTATACATGGTCATTTATTTATTAAGGGAAATGATCCAATATTACGTATTTATGGGTGGCAAAAGTATGGGAACCTCTAGGAACCTCTAGCAGTTAATTTGTCATGTGTTTCCAATCAGTGGGCTGACAATCAGGTGGGGGTGAGTGGACTTTTTTATTTAAAGAACAGGGACCTTTTAAAGTGTGCTGTTCACAACACGTTTGTGGAAGTGTATCATGGCACAAACAAAGAAGATTTCAGAGGGAAAGAGTTGTTGATGCTCATCAGGCTGGAAAAGATTACAAAACCATCTCTAAAGAGTTTGAACTCCACCAATTGACACTCAGACAGATTGTGTACAAATGGAGGAAATTCAAGACCATCGTTACCCTCCCCAGGAATGGTCAACCAACAAAGATCACTCCAAGAGCAAGGCGTGTAATAGTCGGCGAGATCACAAAGGACCCCACTGCTCTCCAGTTTGCTAAAGAACGTGTGGACAAGCCAGAAGGCTATTGTGGACTGATGAGTCCAAAATTGAACTTTTTGGTTTAAATGAAAAGCGTTATGTTTGGAGAAATGAAAACACTGCATTTCTGCACCATAGTACATTAAACCTATAAACCATGCATGGGATATTATTTAGTAATACACAGGGAAACGAAAAAAATATTTTTAGATGATGCATTGCTATGTAACAATACACATAAGTCAGACGTGCTCTGACAATCTGTAGCAAGCACAAAAAGATGCGTATTACAAAATCTATCTCCGTTGTTAAGACGCAGGGCTTTGTAGACATGATCCAGCATCCTGCCTTGAAGATTTTTCATGCTAACCATATGCTAGAATTAGCTGAAATGACTAAAAAAAATACTTCAGTCTTTTCCTTAAAAATACAAGTTGAGGGTTTTTTTAAAAATAGGGTCTAGTGCACAAAACACCTCAATTGTCTTCTTAAGGTTTTCTTAAAATGCTCACTTCTTTACAGTCAGTTTTTTCGCTTAAGGAACTCCTGAAGGTCGCTAAACCGTTGCACAAATTGAGCAGAATAGCCCGATGTATCTCTAAACACATCATAGCTGCACTGTCTGTCATTTGTCAGAGCATCTGTAGTTGGATCTCTCTACTTTCCATAGCTGTGTGATTCCCACTGACTAGCAATTAATTGTAAAGCTTACATTTTGTACACCTAGTAACCATCCCTCAGGCTGCAGCCTCATTAATAATAAAGAAATCTGGGAGACCACTTTTAATGAAGCGGACTGCTTCGCTACTAACACTTCACAGTAACAGTAACACCTTTCTAATTCACCCCCTATATCTTACTTACTTTGCTTTTTAATTTTTTTTTTTCATTTTATCGTATTCCTCTATTAGAATAATCTTTTCATGCTCTAGAAAGTTTTACTTCAATGCTTTACTTCAATGCTTTTTTCTTCCCTTTTTTAGCGTTGCGAAATAAAAATATTTTCAGTAACGTAAATCCCTTAACACATATTCTTGGCTAAGGAAATTCTCTTAAGGCATACTATGCATCACCCATAAGTTAATTCCTTAGCTAAGGAAGAAAATCAAACTTAAGTCTTAATGTGCTTTGTGCAACAGGGCCCTGGGCTCTTGCCTGGTCGCAAGACACTTTCTAGATTCCTTTTTTGACATTATTTCAAATCTTTTCAAAATACGCACCTTACAATAATCAGTCGGTAAATATAAAACTTCATAATCAGCCACACAGGCTGTAAAATAAAATGACTTCTCAAGTACTGTTATGGCGTGAACTAAATCTCGCAAGGCTTCCGTCATTAGAAATTTGTCGGCAACAGTGAAATTGCTTGAAAAGCCATTTGCTGTGAGCTGGCATTACTGACATAGAGAGTTGCATCAATATGCATCAATAGTAGATTAATAATAGAATTGCAGCCCTCATAGTTATAATCGAATTATGAGGTGTCAAGGGATTGCCATTGCCTCTAGTAAATTGACAACAGTGTTAGAACAGACATTAGTCATTTGTAATGTTAAAATCACTGGCATGTGAACTGAATAACATGATAGTTTGATGCTCTGCTCATTTTCCTGGCATCCATATGGAAGTTACTTTGACAAATACTATGTACCTAAACATTGTTGCAGACCATTCATTCATTCATTCATTCATCGTCTTCTGCTTAAATCACCCGGGTTCACGGGCCAGCCTGTGCCCACCCGGCAACTCAAGGGCAGACACAACCCTAGATGGGACGCCAATCCATTATAGGACACACACACGCCCACACACACAGACAGAGTCATGCAAACAGTCACGCACTAAGGGCCACCAAGAGACACCAATTAATTGAACCCGGAACCTTCTTGCTGTGAGGCAGTGGTGCTACCCACCGAGCCACCGTGCTGCCCTGTTTAACTAAATATAGGTTGAGAAGGATTCAGTTCAGAAGAATTTCACATTCACAGCACAATGTGCAGTTTTACAGAATGTAACTCAGACTATAAGCCACACATACCTGTACTACTAAGTTGTGTTCTCGGAGGAAGCAGCATCCTGACACATCAAATCACCACTACAGAGACCGAAGTTTCTTACATGCAGGTGGCATTAGCTGTGCTTGATAGCTGGTAGCTTATTTGGGAAATCAGCTTCCAGCATTGCAATTACAGAACCTATCCAGTCCAGTGAACTAGGGCCCTGATCAGAGCCCACTTACACCTGTGAACCACGTCCTCCTGGGATAGGCGCCAAAGCCTCTGAAACCTCAACAAGGAAAGTTATTTTAAAGACATGGAAAACAGTTTGGTTTAAAAACCACTTGAGACAACAGTACTCTGACACATTTAATCATTTATTTATTGAACAACAAACTATACAACAGAATAAAAAATGTACAAGCCATTTAAGTACACGTAGTAGAACGAGGTGGCACTACACCACCATTGGCTGGATGCCACACTAGGTGAACTCCAACTACAAATATTAAAGTACCTCTTGCAATCACATCGTAACAGAGCAACCTTGCAAGAACGTCCGCCACACTACCCACCAGTCACAGGTGTTTGATCTTGAGAGTTTAGAAGAAGCTCTTCGCTGATTGGCTCCTGACTCAGACTGTTTAAAAGTGTGCTGAAAGGATTCTCGGGCAGCTCCTCCATGGAAATGTAAATAACATAAAGGAGAGCAACCATCAACAGAAAAACCACAATCTGAACCCACAGAGGCACCAGGTACTGCTGGATCTCCCTTCGCTCCAGTGTGGCAGGACTCGCTGGGGTTTCTGGGTATTTAAACTGCACTGGTCGACCTGCTGCACCCTTTATAGAACGCCTCTTGGTGGCACTAAAGAGCAAGGAAAACAGTTCAGATTATTAATATACTCAGTGATTTAGAAAACAACAATAGAAGTAATTCGTGATCTTTTATTTTAGACTGCTTAGGTTCATTCAGGCGAAGAATTTTCATAAACAACCAGAGTCAGTAGTGTTTGTTTCTTTCATGAATACTTTTGGGTCTTGTACAAGGCAGGAATGGTAAGCAAAGTTTTACCTACTGTAAGTGACCATACGTTTGTTTGTCTTCTTGCTTTCTATGATTGTGGTTTTAGTCGAGTGATTTTTAGAAATGTGTTTTTCTATTTCAGTGCTTCTTTCATCACCCTTGGTATCTCAGTGATGCATAGAGGACATGTGCACCTTTAACATTCTGTTAATAGAGGTTTCTCAGATGGGTGAGTCTGGTGTGTCCTATACGGCATCTAGAGATGGTCACCAGGTCTGTTCTGTGCTTGGAACTATGTTTTGGTTATATATGGCGGGGGACATACTTTCTTTAGTTCATTTCTCATTTTGTGAGTTCCATTCCTTTTGACATCATTTTTTGATGTATGGTGTGGTTTTCAGGACCGAGTCAGATGGTTGAACTTTCGGGCCTGATGACCAAGTTGTTGGCTTATTTCTTGGCAGTCTGTCTGCTTTTTCATTTTCAGGGATTCCGCAGTGGCCAGGGACCCAGCATAACTGTACAATATATCCATGGAATAGAGTGTAAACAACATAGCCATGCTTAGAAAACAGGTAAAAGTGGTCCATCGCTAATATTTTTATCATTAAACCTGATGTTAAATGTGATGTATATATCTCAAACTCGTCTAAAGAATCAACAGTAGCAGGAATTTCTATTATGGTCAGGTTAAAAACTGCACGCTATTCCACCACAGCCACTTCTTCGTTTTGCATCCTTGGTTTTTTTTTTAAGCTTTTTATTTTCCTTTGAAACTGCAGCTACATCCACTTCCTGTAACCATGTTTGGTCAGAAATTCTCTTAAGCATGGAGTGATTTTCAGCGTCAATGGCTATTTAACGACAGACAAAAGGTTACATTGTAACTAAATAGGATTGAAGCACTCATACACAAGGCCTCCATACTCAAATCCGACTGTCATTGGATCCCAAACAGAACCAAGATTCGTTTCTGGGTTTCTTAACTCATGACAAGAAAAAGTAAAAAAAAACCACCATCCTGCTGCTCTCCGTCAAATGATGAGATCCCTCTCAAAGTACGTCAGATGAGAAACTGCATTGTAGAAGCAATGTCTAGCAGTCAGTAATCTCTCACCAAAAGGTAGACTACCTAAAATTAGCCTCAGGGCCTTTTTACAGTGCAGCAGGGGTACTTTTAAATCCTCTTGTGGTAAGACCCAGGGTCTAATCAGCCTGACGACTCTACCTGGGTACCTTATTTTAACATCAATGAGTATAATTATTTATTGTCATTACACCAATTGCAAAAATAATGGCATATATAATCTACTGGTGGTCGTCAACTTTTGCACAGTACTGTACTTCTATAGACTGGACTCACGTGATTCCAGTTGGAGTCACTGCAGCATCCGGGAACATCTCCATCAGAACATCAGTCCTTGCTTCCTACATCAGGGAAAAAAAAAAAAAACGTTGACTAAAAAGCTAGTGGCAGAAAGACTGAAGCTATTAGCCACATGACCATTTCAGATAAGGCCAGACTTTTTTTTACTGCTTGTTTCACGGATCCGCTGACGAACATATTTGAAGAACACAAAAACCTCCCCCTTTTTTATTTTTTTTATTTCTCGGATTCGTCGCAGCACCAATGGTTGAAATTCAAAAAAATAAAATTATTTTTTAAAAGGCCAACGGTTTTCTTCTGTTCATTTTATTTGTTTTCCAGATTCACTTTAATTTAATTGTAGGTTGAATACATTTTATTTTTAAATAAAAATGTATTTTTATTGCTTCCTCCTTCCTTGTATTGATTTCATCGATTCCAGAAATTGAAAAAGGCTGAAAAAGAAAGATTTATTTATCTCCTCAGTAGATTCTTAAGTAGGCACATCAGAGAAACAAACAATTTTAAAAAATCTGGCCTAAGGAAATAAAATGAGACAGAGGCCATAAAGTTAACCTCAGACATATGTAGTTGAACACAGTGACCACAAAACTAAGGGAAAAAGAAAAAGATCTGATGAGGTTATGAAGAGGAAAAAGCCCTGAAGTTCACAATAATTGTACAATAAGATCCACTTTGAACACCAGCTTGTGAGGAAAGATATAAAAAGCAGTTACAGGTGCAGGTTTTATTGTTGTTGTTTGTTTCTGACGAGGCAGACACTCTGGGTCCAGATAAAGAGAAGGACTGGTCATGGTGTTTTTGCTGAGCTGAAATATAACAATGACATATTTTAACCTTTAGCCACATGCCCAAACCTGCTAAAAGGGTTTGCAACAAACAGTAAATGACTTCTAAGCAGTGTTTTTCTTCTATTTAATTCCGATTTGGTTAGTTAGTTGGGACTTGTGTTCTAAAGTCCAGAACCTTAAACACTGGACTCTAGAACCAAAGGTACAGAGTTTAAGCCAATGTGCCACTGCTGGGATCTTGAGCAAAGCCCTTAACCCACAAGTGATTTAATTATTTGCTGTTCTCAATATAGGTTCATCATGCTACCCAATAAGTGCTACATAGGGTCATGATGGTATATTACTGTATTATCTATAATTAATGTGAATTTCCATAAATTAAAAATGCAGCCACATAAGGGATGTTGTGACGATGGTAGAGTTCCACTTGTGTTTTCTGCGGTATATCCTGACGCATTTAGGAAGTGTTTGAATGACATTTTTTGTGCACACACCCTATGTATATACACATTACATGTACTATACTGCTCACTATTCAAATCATGAAATATTCCCCTAATGAGATGCCCCCTGAGTTTATCAGGATCCTGTTTCACAGAAAGTCATGGAGTTGTTAAAGGTTCATACTAGGGGTGGGCGATATGGCCCCAAAATTTCACAATATTCGAGGGTACTTTTGTGATAACGATATATTTGAACAACATACAATTGCAACAAAATATATTTTATACTTTGAAATATCCCAGCCCAGCCTCGCAGCATTTTTTACTTTCCTCGTACTAAGCTACGTGCTTCTGCTTGAGCTGGTAAAACATTAGATTTGTTGTTACAGACCTCTTGCATAGCTTGCGTATCACTGTAGTTTGTGTACAGCTGATATTTTTGTACCAAAACCACCTCCACACTACCAAACCGCTCCACTTTTTTGGGACAATCTATTGCTCTGTGTATGAGCCACGTTATGTACGTGAAGTAATCCATACTCTGTAAATCCATTACGTAAAAATATTATACCGGTATTATCAAAAACGATACGACAACACACCCCTAGTGCACACATGCATGTTTTCATGGCACATGTTTTTCATAGCAGAAAAATGCTCAATATCCACTCATTCGCAATTAAGCAGGGTCAAGCTTCGCAGGTAGGTTCTTCAGCTGAACATTTCTGGGTGCCAAGGCATGCAGAGCACAATGTAATTCTGCTCTTTAACTGACCTGATGCAATATATCCTGTCTCAAGCAGACACTAATTTGCACTGGACCATGTCTGTGCTACTGTCTTTTGTTACAGCTGACCCATAGCTGACTCAATCATAACATATCACTAGTAGATCATTACTACACTATATAGACAGCAGTTTGTGAGCACTCCTAATTATTAAGCACTGCTATTTCAGCAACAGTTGTAATATATACGTAATAAAAAGCATACATTTCTCCAAATCGTGACATTAGAATTGGTTGACAGCACAGTGATTCTCAACAGAGCAAAGTTTCCACTCCCAACAAGTCAGTACATCAACATTCTGCCCTGCTGTCCTTAAAGTCTATAGAGAGTTGGTTTACCTGCTGAGATTGAGAACCTGGCTGGCTTGCACCCTGAAAATGCACTGGAGCTTCATGTCCGACATCAGGAGCCAACCTTAGTCATGCTCCAAAATGTAATGGAAAGCCCTTTTGGATGAGCAACGGCTGTAGTAGTTTTGGGGGTATTAGTCCACTTTAACATCCATGTAGCAGATGTAATTTGTTCAGTGTAAGAGAGTCCACAAACATTTGCCTACATAGTGCATTTGGTCCAATTTTATCAATCCCTTGACTATACCATTACTTACTGTACATTTAGCAACACTACAGATTTGTTCCAGCAATCAATGTTTGGTCCCATTACATTTTCTGTACCAATTTGTAAACAAGATGTTATTCATTGCTTGTATTTTTATCTCTATCGCTATATAGAGATTTGGCAGTGTGGTTTATTGGTGCTTTAAAGTCTGTGAACCCTTTACGCTCAGAGTAAAGTGCAAAATTTAACTCTTGCACTTTGGAAATATCACACATATATATATATATATATATACACACACACACATATATATATATATATATATACACCCCACCCACACACATACATATATATATACATACACACATATACACACAT
>JAUZSV010344341.1:0-11492 GCA_034780495.1 Parotocinclus cesarpintoi | reverse complement strand
GGTTTGAAGAACTTATCCAGTGTGATCTGACGTGCTTGTGCTGTTGCCAAGTGGCGACTTGTGGCTTTGTTCGTAGTAAATGGAAATGTTAGGCAAAGACCTGTAGGTGGCAGTAGAGGTTTTCGGGTAGTGATGCCAGAGACGAAAAATTTGTTCATGGATATTACATACTGTACACGTTCTTTGGTCCAAATAAGCGAATAACATTAAACGTATATAATAGGATTTGTTTCGGTACTTTAGCAATTGGTCAGAATAAGCGGCTGGTCTTATTAACTGGTGGTCCTATTAATCGGAATCGACTGTATAGCTTATTATAAAATAGAGAATTAAAAACTACAGCATATAAAATAGCAGTAGAAACAGAAAATAAATCCGACCTGGGATGAGCTACTGCCCCATTCAGTGTATGTTTATTAAACCGACAATATTCACATAATTTAACAGACCCCCTTATTCAAAGTTAGGATCAAATGAACAAAGTACCAACATGCACTTTAGGGGTTAAGGGCTTTGCTTAGGGGTCCCAAGAGTGGCAGCTTGAACTCCTTAGCTTCTGGATAACAGATCAGTACCTTAATTGCTGTCGTTACAGCCCCACTAAACATTATACAGTCTTGTCTTTGCACTCACTCGCCTTAAAACTAGTTGGAAACTAAATTCAATGCATTTTGGCATACTCGCAGTTTATGATAAATACAACTGTATAATAACTTCATTCATGTACAGAATTATTTATACAGCATGAATCTTTGTAAAATCATATTCTGTAAATAAAGCAAATCTTTTAAGAATGGTGCAGGAATTAAAGGTCAAATCCAGCACTGCCGAGCAGCCGCTGTCGAGCGGCACTCCTAAACCACAATTGCCAAGTCTGTATTTGAAGGCTGCAGAGGAAATGTCAGTTTACAAAGGCGTGTTCAAATCCCCGATGAGAGTTGAAAAGCGACGGTCGGGTGGTGTGTTTACAGTATACTGAGATGGACTTCCACCCTAGTCCGAGGGTAAATAACTTTGTATTATTAGACTTTGTTTACTTGTGGCTTAACTCGCTGCAAAGCTGGATGTGAAATTTCACCAGTACGGTTTATATAGTTGACGTTTTTTGACATTTAAAACCTTAAATACAAAACGAATTACATAATCGTCCCTTGACCCCCAGGTCTGCCTCTGTTCCATATGACCAAAGCGAGTGGGGGTAAAACGGAATGCTTTGTATATTACAGCTTGAGACTGGTTTAATGATTCTTTGACCTGAAATTGATCAGATAATCATTGTGAGTAAAAGTCCTTAAATAAATGTTATGCAAATCTTTTAAACCTTTAAAGTCTTTATTTTAGTATACTGAACTTAAAGAGAGAAGCAGAAATAAGAGGGGAGAGTAAACAGACACACGCACATAATTCGATATACACAGACGAACATAAATACAGACGACAAAATAAAACATATTTACAGAGAAGCCCAAGAGCAGAGGTGAGGGGCCAGGGCTGGAGGAGAGTAGTCCAAATCAACACAACAGTACAGGTCTGAAGCCCTCGTGTTCATGGGGGGCACCAACACAGCTTTGTAGCGCTCCAGTTTGTCCTGGGGTTCAGTGCAATTTAAAACCAAATTGATGCGTCTTGGGTTAACGCACCCCATGTAAAGTCGCTGATCACGTTCTGATTCTTTCTTAAACTCAAAGCTACGGTGCGGAATATCTATGGACAGACGTTTCAGTAGTTGCCTAAGTGAGGTAAACGGAAACGGCTCTAAAGCAAAACATGATTTTGCACATCAAGTACACAGATGCGATTATAGAGCTGAAACCGGTGTAATTAATGTGGAAAACGAATTAAATTTAAAAAGCTCTTGCACTTAAGCCTGTAATTAGCATATATGGAATAATTTGCTCTGCTTCATTTAAGCCTGAACGGTTCCAGTGGCCTGTGCCGTCATTTAAATGGGACTTAAAATGGGAAGGGGGGGTGCGGTGAGTACCCGAGTTTAACTTTCATATTCTTACTCTTTTCCTCTCGTTATATCACCATCACCACAGAGCACCATCTCACTCATTCTTCTTCTCCTTTTGCTTCAGCAGTTTGTTGATCTCCCTCTTGGCCATGCTGGCATACTTGGTGATGATGCCGTGCTGGTTGAGGCCAGGCAGAAGCAGCAGAAATGTGACTGTAAATGCCATGTGGAGGAAAGAAAAAAAAAAAAAAAAAATCAGGAAGATCTCAGCAACCTTAGAGAATGCTTTAGCGAGGTGTTTAAACCCCCTCACCCCAATTTGTGGTGGCCTAAACACATTCACAATGGCAACACTCATAACATGAGTTCATTAGCCGTTATAATGATTTATCTGTACTTAGCTCACATCTGGTGATAATTCTGGCATTTGATTTATTGGGCTCTGATTTAAAATGGTGCAATAAAAATGTAATGGAAGGTGCAGGTAGAAGCAAAATGCAATTCAGAGACACCATCTCTTCTCTGCTGCACGTTATGCAGAAACTATTTGATTTCTCAGGTTTGGTTTTCAGTTTATCATCATGTTATCGTGGTTTGGATAGTGGAAAGGGGGATTAAAGTACCTCATAACTTACAGTGGGCAACCAGAATTCAGATATCAGTGTTTGATAACAGCTATTCTTCATGTACAGAAACTACTGATGTGTTCAGGTCAAGACCAGTCAGTGGATTAAAAGAACTGAAGCACATGCATGGATTACTTTGATTTAAACAGATACCATGCTGTAGACAAGAAAGCAACAGTCAAACACCCTGCACCTGCTCCTAATGCGGCCTGTGCAGGCCTAACAATAAGGGACTTATTTTTAGCTTGGAGCGATGGCCTTGTTTTCTTGCCCTACATACCACAGCGTCTCTGGTCTCCTTTTCATAAGCCTGCTCTCACAAAATTCTCTTAGGAATGTCTTCATTTCTTTTTCTTCCCAATCCAGGGTTATTATCAAAGCCACTTTATAGCTGCTGCTAAAGCTGTGAAAACTAGCCTGCAAAAATGTCATGTATGAAGATTTTGCTTTCAGAAGAATCCAATGTTTATCAGAGTTTTTCAAGCCTTTATCTAGCCCAGAAAAAAATTAAAATGGTGAGCATACCAATCAGGTAAGTCAGGACGAGGTTATGAACCTGCTGTCCAATCCAGGCCATGACCACCAGGCTGCTGATCACCGACAGGAAGTACTGTTGGAAAGTAAAAGCGTGTTACATCATTAGCAACCCCACCGACTGATCCTGCAAACAAAACAGCGACGACGGGGACGAGCGCTGACATGCTGGTGCTAGTTTTCAATCCGTGTCATCACATTTTATTACCTGTCGTTGTGATCAAACCTAACACGCACATTATAAACACACTAACATCACATGATGAATCATCATGAATTCATGTTAAATCCTGCTCAGATCCATACCAGGAGTAGTTTATGTAGGTGTTTAATCCAGATATCCCTTTATTGTTGGGCCTCATTTAACAGCTATGGGAAAACAAGTGTAATAAAAACGTACATTTCAGATTTTGAACCTAATCCTTTTATAACCTCTAACTTTAAAAGGATAATAAAATCCAATGAATTATTTAGCACCGTGTTTTGTTCAAAACATATATAACATTGCTCTTTTCTGTACTTGCACTTTTTCCTGGTCAGAAGGGAGGTTTTGGCAGGAATTAACACTTATGAACTGCTGAAAGAGGTTTGAGAAATGTCTCCAGTCTAATTTGTCACATCCCCTTCAACACAAAAGAGGAAGTCAGTGGTTAAATTTTGCAGTCAAAAAGACTGCATTTACCATCTTTGGCTTCTCTTCCTTGAGGGCAAACACGCGTTTCCACCAGCCGAGCACACGGCGCTGTGTCTTCACCAGGTTGCCACAGATCTGGTGGTAGCGCTGCTGCTGCTCTGTGGTCCTGCGGAACAAAGGGTTTTACTTTAGGCATTATGATCGGACGACAGCAGGACACTATCTTATTGTTATACCAAGGTTTCCTTTACCCAACACAGCCATTCATACCAGTTTTGAAACTAGAGCACATTTTATACGTTCCAAGTTTATGTTTTGGGCCCCCAGTCTTTACTTAAGTATACATTATGTGTATAGCATGGCTGCCGTTTAGAGCCTGAACTATAAACCTTTCCTTGTACGCAAAGAGAAATGCGACTGCATGTGCTGAGCATGAAACATGACCATATACAAGAAAGGACAGCGCCAGACTAAAATAAACTAAGGTTTCAGATCCTGATCTCAGCTGACTGCAAGAAGAACAGCCACGTCCCTGTGGACAGTACAAGCGCAATCAGCAGGAGAAACCAACGCTAAATCACTGACACCTGACACCCTGCAGCAACTGCAGTCTGCCAGTCAGCAAGTCCAGAAGGGCCACTGACCCAAAAAAAAAAAAAAAAAAAAAAAAAAAAAAGCTGTAGGGAGTTACCAAACTGAACACTTAATGGAAGGTGCTTCTCTAAAATGAATAAATTGTACAATGACAGCCACAATACTCAATTTATCTGTATCCTAAAAAAATAAAAGTAAAAGAACTTGATTGTCTCCCTCTACCCAGACGCCATGAATCTGGATGTTTTTTTTTTGTTTTTTTTCATTGCATGACTTTAAGAAAACTTTTATGTCAAGCCAAATTTATTTCTAAAGCACTTTTGGATGGAGCGTTGTCTCACCGCATAGGACAGCAGTGGCAATAAAAAAATAAAATAAAAAAATAAAAAATCAATTGAATAAATTGTATTTTAGTTGAATATACAAATTGAGAAAGAAGTGACGTCCTTAAGAAAGCCTTTACTCTACACATTCCAAATCACAGTCAATATTAAAGTATTACTATCTAATTAATAATTATGATTCTAAACAAAAAGCCATTCGTCTCCGTATCAGTTAACTAACAGACAAGGCAGAGAACATCATGACATAAAGCAGAGTCCGTTATCTCTTGATTACAGGTTGTTCCACTTTGCATTATCTCATTTGCACTACAGTTACTCAGTAGCTTACAAGAGGAGGCGAGGTACACCAACGCTCCCTGAAGAAATACCAAATCTTTGTACTTGATCGCATTCCAAAAGTTACGTGTTCAATCCAAAAATGGCGTCAACTTTTCTTGTCGTCATAAACATGGTTAACGTTTAAAGGCACGTACAGGGGCACCCTGGAAGCGCGGATTTAAAACGTATGCATGAAAATAACATTACTGCAGATTAAAAAATACGCACCATTTGTTGGAGCCGAAGATTCGTGGGGCGAGGGTGGGCACCAGGTAGTCAGCCAGGCACAGGACCATCACGGTGCATGACAGTCCGGTCAGTACAGAGGGGTCCAAATAGTAGATCATCCTGACAGCAAGAATTGTTTAGCAATCAGTTACAGACTATTTAAAATTTTCACCAAATCCAGCTGATCATGTCGAGTGCTCGACGTCTGCTTCGTTAGTTTTGCTCTGAAGTTCTTGAGCTCACTAAGAAAATTAAACATAAAGCCAATGCGATTTAAGAGAAAGTCAGGCTTAGTTGGAGCTTTAAAAATGAACGAAACTTCACCTTGCAGCTAAATGTGTTAGGCTAAGGGTATCAACCAATTCTTTAATAAACATTATTTATTAATTTTATCTACACAGTCATCTGGAGCAAATACTAAGACGTAGGGATGATTATGATAATTATTTAATTGAAAGTTTATATTTCAGCCATTTGCTACCTGAAACAGTAAGTCTGTTTGAACCACAGAGTAAAAAAAAAAAAAAAAGCACTTTAACGTCATTACGAGCTATTAAATCATTTTTGTTTTACTATATGTGTGCCGTTTAAAGAACCACTTCACAAGAGACTATGGTGGGCAATAAACCAGTTACAGAAAAATTCTCAAACCAGCCTGTCTGTCATTGTTAAAATCACCAAGCTCACCTTGGTTCTACATTCTGATGACTGATGTGACCTTCAGCTAAAGCTTCCTAATAAAGCCATTGGATTCCAATTTTGACACAAATTATCCCATCAGGACTGCTGAGTGTCCGATGGCTAAACCCTAAATGAGGGGTCAGTCATCATACTGCTGGACAGGGGTCGCTGCTGATCCTTAAGCTAGACCCCTGGTCTTTATACCTGTATGGGTATAGCCGGCACTTTAACCCAGGTCACAGTGGTGGTGGGCTGGTCCATCGCCTCTGCATGACCCAGACAGGATTTTTATCTGATCGTTATCTGTTGCTCTTAGGATTTCTAAATGACAGTGCATCACAGGGTCTTAGACTGCTGACCAATAACGTGAGCAGTACCAAAAGAATTTAAAGTTACTCAGATCAGCTGAATTACTGTAATTACAGTAGCTGTGAGTCCTAACAGAAAGCACACATTGTATTCCTAATCTCTGAAAATACAGCAACCCGTTTGCATTAAACCCCCCAAATTTCTGCCGTGCCCATTTAAATAAGGACTTGTTTACAGACAGGTTTAGGTGTGTAAACTGGAGTAAATATCAGATCAGAATTCCATCACCTCTCGTTAATGGTGTCGTGATACAGGGTATTATTATTAGGTTCATTCCTGTACAGAAACCTAAAGAAGATATTCTACTCTGGTGAAAGCAGAGACATTATGATACAATCTATTAGGATGATACTCACAGGAAAAGCACTGTGGTAGCGCACACCAAGGCAGCAGGAAACCACGGTTTCTCCCAGCGCACGACCTGATCTCCAGCTAAAATGACCTCCCCCCATCCCTGCAGCTGATCCTCGAGCTGAGCCGTCTCCTGGGCCTGTCGGAGGAAGTTTACAGACAATAATGCAGTTTAGCGGTGACAGGGGGACAGATGATCAGATGCACTGAGTCAGTAATGAGAATGTGCCCAGGACCAGTTAAACAATAATGTTTAATCAATATAGCGCCTTTCTAGTACCCAAGAACACGTTACAAAAAATTTTCACATACTGAAAAAATAAAAGTCTCCATGGGAGAGTGGGAGAAGGAACGTATTGAGAGAAAAGTCTTGAAGGAAGAGAGTCGAGGAGCTTGAGGAAGAGCATTCCACAGTTTTGTGGCCATTACACTGAATGATCTGCCACCGGCAGTGAAAAGTTTGTATTTTGGGACCTCCAGGAGACCAGTGCCAGAGGTCCGTAGTGTTGGCATGATGTATAAGGATGCAAAAGTTGTGATAAATAGCCCAGATCCAGACCATTAAGGGATTTGAAAGCTAGGGGCAAGGCTTTAAATTGCATTTGCATGGGGATGGGTTAAAGATGAGTGGAACTGAAATGTGACAAAAATAAAAGTACAGCAGAACCTCCATTTTCAGCAAAATTTTGTCCCAGTTCGTCACTCGCCCAGTGTAACAACCAGCAAAACGTGTACTGTCTCTTTAAAAGCTTTTCAAGCAGAACATTATTACTCCATGTAGTAGCAAAGAGCATTATGCTGAACTAGTTAAGACAGGATTACTGGATCCAGCTCATTTTTTAGTTCTGTTAGTAACAAGTTTTGGTTCTTAAGTTCATGTATGAAAAGCTCTAAAAGCAAGTTTATTATGGTCATTGTAGCAAGTAAACTGAGTTTAGTTCATTCTGATGTTGTCTCTTGTTAAGAAACCAAACATTTGATGTTTTTTGTGCTTCTTTATGGAGTGTTATATGCAAGGGAGTGAATACTGTGGAACTGTGTTTGTATTTATTCAGAGTTGTTTTCTGTTTGTAAAGTGTTTTTGTTAACGTTTTGGAGAGTCTGGAAAAGATTACCATTGTTTCTTAGGAGAAATACGGCTTCAGTTATTGTTCATTTCGGTTATGGTCAGACATGTTGGAAGATTAATGACGAAAACCGAGGTTCTACGTAAACTCAAATAAAAAAGTGCATAGGCTCATCCACAAACATTATAATAGGGGGAAAACACTCCTTAATCCATTAACTGCCTATTTTTTATTTTTTTTGCTTTATTTCTGTCTGCCTACATCCCATCCCATCAGTAGGCGAGTTAAAGCACCCAATTCCTCATGGTTTTTAATGGGTTAAAGAGTCCTTATAACTTTCAAAATTGTGTTCATTTATTTATACAACATCGTTTTAGCATCAACAACAGGCGCGAGGTTACATCTATCCAAGTCCCATTCATACTGGGTCAGTTTAGAGCATAAAATTAACCTAATGCATGTCTTTGCAACGTGAGATAACAAGAGACGCATTTAAAATGTTGCAGTCGCTTCCTTATTTACACCGCTCACAAAAATTAGGGGGCGATTCAAAATGAAATAGCCCCTAAAGTGTACACGAAAGTGTTTGTTAGGTGCTGAGTAACAGTGCAACATTTAGCATACATGTACATCGATTGCAAAACCAGGCAAAGCCCTGATATTATAACGTATTAATACATTTTATGACAATTAAGACACGCGTTAATCCTGGACATTAATTCACTGTGACGTTGGTTGATAATTAACTGGTTTTCTGGGCTTTTAACAGAAGAAACCCCGGTAATAACCAACCGTCTTAGACAGGGCCGCGTCCCAAACCGCGTTTACCATTTCAGACGCAGCCTTTCTTGACCTGCATTTTACAGCAAGCTCACTGACTAACGCCAATACACAGAAGCAAACCAAACAAACTGGGGCAAGATACGAACACGTCAGTTTGTTATTTAACGCGAACAGGAATGAGCAAACACCGAACCAATGCAGCTATAAGCCCGGATAGCTAACAACGAAGCTAACGTTATATAAGCTAACGTTTATTATATTAATATATAAGAGCTTCGCGACAAAACCAAATAAAAGCACTTACCAATAAATTCGCGCTTTTATTATCGCCTTCCGCCATGGCAATGCTCTTAACCTAACCTACGCTTTATTATTATTATATATTTTTTTTAGCAGTTTTTAATTGTAATTTTTTTTTTTAACGGCTCCTTTCTCCGCCTCCCTGAGCTCAGCTCGCTGCGCACTGACCGTTACTGACAAGTTGTTTTTATTTAAACGATCCCAGGAGTGACGTCACGCCAAGGGTCCGAGTCAAGCTTCCTTGTTCACTGCGTAGCTAACAATGTTAAATGTTTATGTGCTTTATTTATAAGTTATAATATGTGCTTAAAACTGAATCGTCTAGAATGTTGAACCTGAAGTGAGGCACGATAAAAAAACACCCGAATCTTAAACTCGGTGAAATACATTTTTTTTTAAGTATGAACACTTCACTACTTCGTGGGTCCCATGTTTAGCATGAATAACCATGGCAACAATTAACAAAGCCGTTAATCAGTATATTTTACCAAGGTATTAGAAGCCACCACTGAAGTTAGAAGGTTGCAGCCCATGTCTGTGTGGGATTACCCCAGGCAAACCAGTTTCCTACATCCCAAATACAACTGCAAACAAAAAATAGTCATTTTTTCAGAATAAATGCACCAATGTGCATGCAACAATGTTCAACGTACATTCTAAAGTATATCAGGTTCGGAAACAATCCCAGCGCCCCACAAGAAAGGTCCGGGGCCTCACCTAAACAGGATTCTGTGCTCATTGAGCCATTTCAGTGTGGATCTTCTGGATGTCATCCTGCAGCTCTAGCAGTCAGACTTCCTTTATTTTCCTCCTGGTACGTGCAATCTAAAAACGTCATAGGATCTTTTGAGTGTTTGTTGCCAAAAATCTACATTGTCATCTGATTTTAATTTTCAATGAGAAAAAGTTACTGAACTGAATTACTGAACACATCATTTTAGTTATTTTGACACAAAATTCCTCTCTTCTGACAATGAAAAAACAAACAAACATACCAAAATCAGCCTTATTTCTATAAAGTCTGAGTGGTTTCATATGAATTTGACTGCTCTACGTTGTTACAATCACATTTGCCTTAAAAGTATAGGGCATACAGTGCATGTATCTTGGTCCTCAAAGGGTTAAGGTAGATGAGATATTTTTATTAACTTGCTTTAAAGTAGCATGCCTATTGTGAAGTTTGTCCACTGGTGGCATCCGAAATATCTCCTCTTCTGCAATTCAAGTCTTTGGAGAAATGTCAGCCTCCCTAACCGCCTTTTCTCAGTGTATGCTGGTAAAAACTGGGTTTCTTCATTATACCTCCAGTTGGGTTAAATCCCACAATAGTGTAGATCTGTATATCCATTGCATGATTTATGGTGTTCAAGAATTGTGTCTCATTGTATTTGTGAATTATTTCATTATCCCTGTGTTGAATGAAGAAAATGTAAGCCTAACCTGAAAGGCTCCAAATACCTCAGGTTTACATCTTTATGCAATTGGAAGATGGCCATTTTCTTTCAGTGTAAGTAACTTAACATTTTTTCCCTTTTCTAATACCTTTAGTACCCATTCTAATAAAACCCCTTCCTGAAGTTCTGCAAGTTTGACACATTCAACACAAGGTTGTGTTAAACCTGTTGATTCAGTGCACGATGGCCTAGAGCAGTTTACACCACAATAGTGCATTTTTGGAAGAAATCCTTATGACACCCAGCCAAATCTAATCATGCATTTTTTTACCATATGCATTTAGATAACCAGATACATTTAAATTAAGTCATAAATACACTGCTTACAAAAATAAAATAAAAAAGGGGATATTTCACAACAAATATAAAGTGCATCCCACAAGAACTGCTGGACAATCTGATCCTCATCCCTGTCAGTGTGTTTTGCCGCTCTTGAGTGACCATACACCCTACTGGACAGTCAATGTGGGGGCACTTTCCCAGTTTGACACACTTCTGTTGAATTCACCCCATGAATATATCACTATAATGGAGTTGGCATGTTATTTGCATAATCAGATAGCAAATTTTATTTGCTTTTCTGGTGATCTTAAACCATTAAAAACCATGATCCCCATTTGGGGATCAGGTGCTTTAACTGATGGGATAGGATAGTATGTAGGCGGACAGAAATGATGTAAAAAATGTTCTGAAAAAAATTGGCAGTTAATGGGTTAATGCAATAAATTGTATTTTAACTGTTTCTTATTCATTTTGAAATATCCCCTCATTTTTGTGAGCATTGCAGTATGTGAGACATGCTTATTTTATTCACTGGAGACATGTCAGTAAATTATGTGAAGCCATACATAAGTCTCATACATTTTCCATTCCCGAAATACAGAGTCCTTCAGCACAGACCCCATGGAGCATTAATACCCCCCATATTCTGTATATAACGTGCTTTACAAGCAGATCACCCATTTTATTCCATACTACAGTTTCTCCTTTGCATTTAGTGTTGTACAACAGTCTAAATCCAATATTAGATGTGTTCCCTTGATGATGTGACCATATACACTGCTCACAAAAATGAGGGCATACAGGACACAACCGTTTTGGTCCTAATAACCGGCTGGTCCGATTAAACGAACATGCTTTATGCTACAAGACAGGACGTGCCATGTAACACATTTAATGTTTATTAAACCTTTATTGTGCGATTTACACGTATAGCGAACGTACAAACAAGAACTACTGTTGCTTACGAACT
>JAUZSV010344246.1:0-10000 GCA_034780495.1 Parotocinclus cesarpintoi | reverse complement strand
GGCGGTCAGTCTTTGACCTCATCTGGGAGCTGTCTGAGGGATTTCAGGACCCTGCCGTTCATAGAATGCCAGGGTCCGCGTGGGACATGCCATTTTTTTGCCAACATATACAGTTTCTGGCTGACCATAGTGAGCCGTGAGCAGGAGCTTGGCTTGGCAGCACACACCCGCACACTAAAAACTGGCGAGGAGCAGCGAGCCCGCACCAGCCGATGCCACGTCTGCATGAAGCAGGAATGAACTGTGCCACCAGGGTAGCCCTGATCACACAGACTCTTCTAATATTCATTACTCGTTAGCTTTCAGTGTTTAATCTTACGCCGTGTCTTAGCAAGGTTTTTGATGAGAAAAATCAGTCTAATAAAACATCTGGTACCATACTTAACTGTGGAAGCAATAAAGGATATTTAACCTTTATCCAGTTATCAATACATTTTTTGGTTGAAAAAAACTGACGATGAAAAAAACTTTATTATAGGAACAAATAGTGGGATGTTCAGGAATTTAAATTTAAATTCAGATTTTAACTGACAAAATTCTAAATGTAACTGACAAACTTCAAATTGAAACTGACGAAATTCAAATTTTAACAGACAAAATTCTAATGTAAAACAGACAAAATTCTAATTTTAACAGACAAAATTCTAATTTTAACAGACAAAATTCTATTTTTAACTGACAAATCTACTTTAAAGCTGAGGGGCACACAATCAAAAAGAAAAAAGAAGGACTCCCTGCATGTTTAAGTTCATATTTATTTCTCTTCGAAAGACCCTCGTGACAGTCGGTGTACTTTGTTTAGTTTCCTCAAGCATTACTATACAATAAGAGAACACTCGGTGCAATAAGACAAAAGGACATTGGAGTCTTTCTACCTGTCACAGTGAACGTTACATACAGAGATTGTACATCGTTACATTTCCTTAACCTGCCCTGACCCGGAGGCGGTACAGTGTGGACGTCAAACAATCATTTAACAGGTGACCTGCATATAATACAAACATCCAAACTTGCACTTATCCTGTTCTTACTCTGTTCTTGGTTCTAGCAGGATCGAGATACCTGATTCCATCTGATTGTTCTTCATATGACCAAGGCAACACATGAGCAGAGCTATTACGTTATCCTAAATGATTCTGATGGGATGATTAATGAGGTGGGTGTTGTTCCAAGATCTGAAAATACCTGTGCCCCAAGCGAGTGCTTGGACTAATTTGAATGGCTGAGGTAGAGGGAGGGTGGCAGGTACGAAGCAGATGATTGGGGGAGTGCCGTTTTCAACCACAGTCCTTATTAATAACAAGTCAGCCAAGAGCCATTGTTCATTGGTTTCAAACGCCCAGGCAGGGCTGATTGTGTCCGTCACAAATCAATCGAGTTACGCAAAGATTACCAGCAATGCTACAGCAACAATTTCCCTCTACCAACCCCCCAAAAACGAGCACGATGAGCCTAAATAGTGCTAAGACCCAAAATACTTGCCGATTGTCAAGAATGTCTGGGTGACCCTCCTCCTAGAGCAGGTATTACCACAGAACAAAAAGAAGAGCCTACAATTAAAACAGGCCTTTAAATTCAAAGCCGTTCGCATGTTTAAATCTCTCAGACACCAAAACCTTTTGTTATACTTGCATACTGAAAAACTTTAACAGATTTTTATTAAGCTTCAGCGGTCGCCTCTGTTTGGGGACCCATTAGTTGCACATTCAAACGAATCAGTAGAAAGCGGTGACAAGGCAGCGGAACGAGAGCTAGCCCTAATCTGGTTTCACATCCAGTGTGAAAATACACTTAGTCTTACATGGTGAAACAAGGCAAACTCGAAGCTGTTACATAACGAACGCAAAGCAATTTTCCTCCTCAAAAACATAAACGAAGATTGGAATTTCACTGCCTGGTCACAATTTCTTAAACCAGAGTTACATGCTTGTTGTTAAAAAGCAGTGTTGTCTAAACACTATCTTGAATAAAATACCAGATTATTCCAGAGTTACGATTAATTTTGTGCCGTCCGATTAAATCGCATGGAATGTAACAGCCTTTAAAAAGAATACTTTAGATTTGTTCACCTAATTTTTATCCTGGACAGAAGGGCCTCAGCACGTTCTGATAAGAGAACAGAAACACATTTTTAAAAAGTTCATTTTTGGAAGGAAACGCAGATTTGCACAGTTAATGTGGATTTCAATTGCTTTTCTATTTGTACATGATCAATAATGACAACAGTTTTGATAGGTGGGGACTTTGGTGTTGCTAAGTGGTTGCAATGGTGTTGCTATGGTTTCCCAGGTGTTGTTGGTGTTGTTAGGTGGTTCCAATTGTGTATTAGGTGGTTGCTAAGAGGTCGTTGTAGTGTTGCTAGGTGGTTGCTATGGTGCCTCAGGTGGTTGATATGGTTTCCCAGCTGGTTCTATTGTACTGTATTACTAAGTCATTGCTATGGTTTTCCATGGTTGCTTTTGTTTTTTTAATTGGTTCCTAGGTGGTTACTATGGTTTCCCAAATGGTTGCTATAGAGTTGCCAAGTGTTTGCTATGAGGTTACTAGGTGGTTGCTATGTGGTTACTAGGTGGTTGCTATGTGGTTGCTCTGGTAAAGGTGGTTTCTATGATACCACAGGTGACTACTATGGAGTTGCTAGGTGGTTGCTATGGTACCCCTGGTGATTATTATGGAGTTGCTATAAGTGATTGACTAAACAATGTAATTTACAGCGTTATTTTATGCTATGAAATTAATGCAGACAAATATAAAAAATGATCATATAAATCGTATAACGATTAAATTGTGTTTGTGCAACCGCCATTAGAAATTAGTTTTCTTTTAATGATAATGGGTTTTTTCTGCTCTAATCAGGAACGTGCTGAAAGCTTCAGAGATACCGATTCCGTTCAAAAGGTGCCGGAATAAAACTATGATCTTTAGAGTTTTGAGAGATAAAGGATAACAAAAAAAGTCAACTATGCCAGTTTATACTCATATTGCTGTGAAAAAAAGAGAGCGAAATGTACAAAAGACCAGTTTTTTTTCATTGTGCTGACACACATCCCTTTGCAAAGATAATCCATTTTAAATATCATAGAAAATATCTGTTAACGCTAGATCATTTACAAGAACTCACGATACAAAAATATCAGATAAACATTGAGGTACAAAAACCTGACGATCGGCATCCCAAAAAATATTGCTGTGGTAATCCTGGCTTTCCGTTCTAAAGCAGGAGCGCTGCTGGAGATGACCGGTAAAATCCTGACGCTTATCAGATCGCCGTGTCCCAGAAGACTGCGCTTTGGCTAGGATATGGGGGCGGACCGTACTTCTTTGGCCCGCTGGCTTTCTTGCAATCCGTTTTGGTGGGACTCCGATCGGGGAGCCACTGGCGTGACCTGATCTCGCGACACAGGCGCTGCTTTCTCTCGATGGTCTCCAGCATGGTGCTGTCACCATACGCCCAGGGGATAAACGGCATCTGCTTTTAAAAGAGATCACACGATTATCAATGAAAATCCCAGCATTAAACTCTACTCAGATCAGATGGGAACGTGTCTTTCAGTACCTCCTGGGGGTCGGAAGACTTCCTCTGAGGCGTCCCTAAAGGAGACGGTGCGGACTGGCCTGCGTTTGAAACAAGAGTAGAGTAAACAAGCCTTAAAAACAAATAAAGGACTAGTTTGGGTAAGAACCAGCACCACGAGTCGACTACTCACCAGAGTTGGGACTAACGGGGGAACGTCTAGACCTGCTGGACAGTTTGGACAGAGGTCCAGACCTTGCGTCCCATTCCTGTGCTTTGGGGGACTCTGTACCGTAGCTGCCTTTGTGTTGGAGTTCCGACGCGGTCACCCCCTTGTCCTTGGCATGCCTTCTGTTCGCGACGTCCATCCCGTTGCAGTCTGCTGCATTGCTGATCCCTGGATAAGAGTCCAAACTCTTCTTTCTTCCTTCTTTGCTGTTGCGTCGGGACTCCAGACCGGTTCTACCACTGTGCCTTGGTAAGAGGTCTGGTCCGTGACCGGCCCGGTCTCTGCTGTTCCTTCGTTCAAGGTCTTTGCAGAAATCGGAGCCGTTGCAGAGTCTGTCCTTGCTGTTACACTTGGGTAGGGACTCGGCACCGTTGCAAACCCAGTCCTTAGTGTCGTGTCTCAGCATGGACTCGTTGACGCTGCAGCTCCTGTCCTTGCTGCCCTGCCTGGGTAGGAGCTCTGGGCCAGGGCAAATCCTTTCCTTGCTGTCTCGTTTGGGTAGAGGTTCCACACCGTTGAAGATCCAGTCTTTGCTGTCAGGCCTGGGCAGGGGTTCCCAGTCCGTGCTGTCATATCTCACCATGGGCTCAGTAACACTGCACAGCCGGTCCCTGCTTCCTCGTCGGGGTACAAGCTCTGGGCCAGTGCAGATCCTGTGCTTACTGTCCAGCCTGGGTAGACCTTCCCCGCCGTCGCACACCCAGTTCCTGCTGTCATGTCTTATGAGCGGTTCGGTGGTGCTACAGCCCCGATCTCTGCTGCCTTGTTTAGGAAGCAGTTCTGGACCGCTACAGCTCTGGTCCCTGCTGTTGCGCCTCGCTAATGGTTCCGAACCGTTGTGGCCTCTCTCCTTGCTGTTACGCCTCATCACAGGTTCCCCATTGCTGTAGCTCCTGTCCCTGCTATCACACCTCGTTAACGACTCCATGCTGTTAATGCTCCTGTCCTTGCTGTCGCGTCTCTGTAAGGCATCAGTCCCGGGAAACTCCCGATCTTTGCTCTCACGCCGATGTTTCCCACTGCGCTCCTTATCCCGTTTGGACTCCTTGCTGTGGTGGCTCCTCTCTTTGTGCTCCTTTTTGGATTCCTTTCCCTTGGCTTCACCTTTTGGAAGACAGAAAGCACTTATCTGTCTGTCACCTGTTTTCGCAATATGTTTTATGATAAATTGGTGCAATAGATAAATAAATTTATTTATCCATCTATGAATTTAGCACTTCGTAAAGTCGCTGTTCCTTCTCCCAACAGTAAAAGCTGTTTTTATTATGGGGTCATTGGATTGGACTGTATCAATCATTCTGGATAAGGGAGTCCACTCAGTTACTAAATATAAAATGTTTCAAGTGCATTGATGAAAGAAGCTCAGACTGAGAACTGTCAGTTTTTATTGACTACACCTCTTGATCAGTTTCTGTCCTGCTTGGAAGGTCAGGTCAGCGTTGTCCCTTTTAAATTTGCCCTTTCCCCCTCGTTGAGCTTTGTACACATGCACCACTGAAGTGTGTGAGTAAGTGAAGCATCTAGATAAAGCGGTTCGAGCTGTTGTCGGTAAGATTTGGCTCCTCATGGTAACAGGGTAAGGGATCTCCCTGCAGATTCACCCTCTGAAGAACAGAGGACCAATCACAAGCCAAGTCATGACCGTGCTGCAAACACACAGAGCTGGATGTTCTCAGAGGAGAACACAAGTACAGACATGCGCTCGGCTCTGCAAAAGCCACTGCATTTGTCACTACTAGCATTAAGCAATCAGTGTGGTGGTAATTAGAGCCGTGGCTTGTTTTTCACCTGGGTTGGTTGGTGCTGTTTGTGGTGGACATTTGATTTGCTTCGTGCAAAAAAACAATTAACTAATAGATGTAGGGTATATTAACCCGTGCTGGCATGTGGACTGTGAATATCAGCAGAGAGAGAAATGTATTATTAATTAGCAATAACTAATGAACACAGAGGATTTTGCTTCTTTATGCGTCTCAGCTGTTTGTTTTCCTTGCCGATAAAACTGGGCAGAGGATTTCCAGTTTATCAGCAAATGTATAAGAAAATGATTAAAATACTTCTCCCCCTACAGAGCATAATGTCATTAAACAGTTCAGAATCTGGAAGATTTTTAGTCCTAAGAAGCCTAAACTGGAGAGGGGTGATCTCTCTCCGCTCCCTCAGATGGCACTGCATCAAGAACCGTCATTCATCAATAGCTGATAGACGCACATGGGTAAGGGATTACTTTATCAAACCTTTATCAAGCTCTACAATACAGAGTTACATTCACAAATATCATTAAAACTTTACTGTACAAAAAAGATGCCACTTCTTCGGGCTTGGAGGCATCTAGGATGGGCAACCACAATGGAAATGGAAGGATGCAACAAAATAACACCTAAAACACTTTAAACACTTTCTACTCCCATCTGAGAAGAGATTAGACAGCATCTCAAATTAAATCAGATTTGACAAACTCACCTTCAGCAGGTTCCTTGCTCTTTCGGCCACTGGCCTTTGTCTTTAGCATGTTCCTGCCACTGGTAAACAAGTTGGTAAGCTCATCCAGGGGGCTTGTCGGTGTCCGAGAGCGGCCTGCTGCCACATTCTGTGCTGAGCTGTGGTGTCTTGGCAAGGGTGCATCAAAGGGTGTCCTCATAAGGCTGAGGGGTGTGAGACAACGGCCCATACTGACTGGGGATGGGCATGCCGAATGACTCCGCTGCGAGCCTGCAGAGCCCGTGGAGCTTCGGTAGCGGGCACAGGGTAATGGCGGTGCCGAAGAGCGACCTGAGATAGTGATGGTGGGCGTTCCCATCAGCTCTCTCTCTGCCCGCCTCAGGTGAGAGGAGGAAGCAGAGCTAAGGGGCTCCATCGAAGATGAGGAGGAGGAGAGTGACTTGGGGTGGGAGGCATTCTCTAACGTCGGTAGTTTGGAGCCGTCGAGCGGTGTGAGTGGAGATTCGTCAGAAATGGGTGAACACTGTGCAGGTAACGGTGGGAAGACCAGCAACGGTGGCCGGTGGGACAGCAGATTTGGGAAAGGTGCAGGGATATCGCAAAGCTGAGTACTTCGGGTATGGGCGTGGATGTCCGTGTCAGACTGACAGGGTGTTATAGATTGGGATCGATAACCTAAAATGTCCCAGCGAGAGTCAAAGTCATCAAGAGCGGGATACTTCATCTCCTCGTAGACGGCCTCGCCCGGTTCCTCAGCCTCAGGATCCTTCACGACGTTCCCTGACATCTCAATATAAACGGGTTCTTCAGGGTCCGAGTCCTGCTGCGGGCTCTGAGGCTGAGGAGGAGAAATGGGAGAAACAGGAGATGGGGCTTTGACCTCTCTGGAGTGTCTCATGGAAGGCGAGTCCTTCGAGGAACTGTTCAAGATATAAGACTCGTCAAAAGACGTGCTTAACTGCGTGTTTGGGTTCCTCTTGGGCTTTGGAGGTGGAACCCTCCTGCATTCATCGCTGCAGCCCTGAGTTTCTGGTTAAGCAGAGGGGAAAATGCAGAAGCAGTCATTAGTATTTGCTTGCTGTGGTGTTGTTCTACCCTGCATATAGCAGACATGCTTTAGGTCAGTCCGCGGTTTGATTTGCTCTAGCGACATCTGCTGGCTGAATTTGCATTAATAATTTTGAGGCGTAGTGGGAGTTTTTACACCTGTTCAATTGCTTGATTAATCAAATATCTAATCCAATACAAAAGCATTTAGGCATATAGACGTTGTCAAGATAACCTGCAGACTTAAAACATTTTGTGGTTGTTGGTGTTAGGTGAGCTGGGATACAGCAGTAGAAGACCACTCCTGGCAGCTAAGAACAGGTACACTAAGGCTATAATTGGCATGGTTCCTCAAATTGGCATGGGTCGCTAAATTTGGACTATTAAAGATTGGAAACACATTGGCTGATCTGTTGAGTCTTGATTTCTGCTGCAACGCTGGCACTGGGTGGCATCAGAATGTGGCGTAAACAACATGGAAAAAATGCTGGATCCATCCTTCATCCGAAAATTTACACTTTGTGCCCCTTAATACCATCTGAGCATGGTTTAAACCCCATAGCCTGCCTGAGTATTGTTTCTGACCATGTGCTCCCCTTCATGAACACAATGTCTTCTGATGAATAATTACAGCAAGATAACACTCCATGTCCAAAAACTGAAATCATATCAAACTGGTTCCACAGTCATCAGATCTCAATCCAATAGATCACCTATGGGACATCATGGAACGGGAGATTCTTATCAGCCGTCAAACTGTCAACATGTACTAAGAGGAAGGTTTCCAGCAATAGGAAGATGCACCTAATAAAATAACCGGTAACGTTTTGTTTGTGTCGCCAGAGATGTATTACGTGTTAATTGGTGCAGGTATAATTTGTCGCCGTCACATAAAAGCAATTGTTTGCACAAACCAAATGCACGTTACTCTATCGATCCGTAGAGTTCGTTCTCGCTCTATAAACCATCCATAAATTGCGATTATTGTGGAGCTCATTCTGTAGTCTGAGCGAAAAGGCTCACGATAGATGAGAAAAAGCGCAGCAGTACCGCATTGATCTTATCTGAAACAGAGCAAACATTAAAGAAAGAAAGAAAGAAAGAAAGAGAGGGAGCGGAGCGGAGCGAAGCTGCACTGCGCCCAGATTAAAGTCATTTTTCAACCGCTGTGCATGCCTGAGCTTTAATAATAAAATAATCAGTGTATGGATGTGTAAATTATGTGTCAGGGTGGAGATGGAGTTCTTCACATCCATCTCTGTGCCTCTCTCCGGATGGGTTTACCCACGCCCCCTTGTACCAGAGCTCTAAATCTAGGTCAATCGCTCCTCCTGAATGAATTCTGCCTGACCTGGTCACTCCTCCCCTCTCCAACCCTTCCTGCCTCCTTTCAATGAGTTGCATCCCCCCACCCTGAACCTATTGGAGGAGAGCTGCTTTGGGATTGACGTCGATTGGTTGAGGGTTGTGTCTGACGACTGGATTGGAGAAGCAGCCGGTTGGGGGGTTTCTGTTTCTGTGGGTCGGTTGCTGTGGCATTGAGGAAGATCAGCGTGAAAGCTGCGATCCCATCAAACGCGAACACGGCGTTGGCTTTATGCCTTCGCATCGTAAAGCTACACTTACCAGACGCAAATTATGCATATTAGTGCTATGTTATTAGTACTTTTATCGCACTGAAGATATTACACGTTATAACGATGCTTTTCCTCATCATCTGGAATCCAATAACTAGTGCAACCCTGTAACTTGATTAACCCATCATCATGTCCCACACATGTCTGGAACAGAAATAACACCCAAAAAAGTATTAAAAACAGACTTGTGGTGCGCTCAAGCACAATAAGCAATTAAAATTAGATCAACTGGACCCTTTATTCAGAGCGCAGGCTCTTTATCCAGCATTAATGTACTTTATGGGCAAAAGTATTAGGACACTCGTGTTCATTGTGTAAAACGCCTGCTCCCAGCCATGCAGTGTGCTTTCACTCCTAGATATTTCTTTGCTCCCAGATATTGATCAACTTTGAGTGATGTAAAAGTGAACGCATTTTGGGAACCCATATAAAGTTACACAGTGCTCATGGGCATAGTGCGTAAAATACATTAACTTGCTGGTCACCCAATAATCTCCAATGAAAAAATAACATCAGCACTAAAGCCGTGCACTGCAAGCTTCATGGCAATAGTTTCCATCATCAAGTGTCATGGAGTGATGTAAAGCACCACCACTGGACCCTGGAGCAATGTTAAACATTCAGTGGAATGAACGATCATGCTTCTCTTTCTGTCGTTCTAACAGGGTGGATAACGCCATGGGGTTGTTTTTGGGCCCCTTAGTTAGGATAAAGGAAAATCTTAATGCTTCAGCATAAAAAGACATTTTGGAACAATTGCGTCCTTCTAATTTTGGTAGAATAGTTTTGGGGAAAACCTTTTCTGTTCCAATGCACAAAGCAAGGCACTCTCATCCATCATCGGTGTCTGACCTCATAAACGCTCTTCTGTATAAATTCCCACAGTCACAGTCCAAAGTCTTGTAGAAAGCCTTCCCAGCAGAGCAGTAGTGGTTAGAGCTGCAAAGGTGGACCCACTCCATAAATAAAGATCCTCTAGGTGGAATTTGGTTGTGTCCCAATACTTTTGTCTATGTAATGCATGTTTCATTCACTGCATGTCCTGTTAAGGAATGGATTGAGGACCCAAGGATGCGGGGACGGGGGTTAACGCGACGTAGGGGTCGAACGGGGAAGAACTCAGGAGGCAGA
>JAUZSV010344143.1:1237-11493 GCA_034780495.1 Parotocinclus cesarpintoi | reverse complement strand
CTCTTAAAAATTTTTCCTTCGCCTCCTCCTCCTCCTCCCCTTCCAAACTTTTCTTCGTCTTCGGGTTGTCAGCCATGTTAAAACTTACTTGAAATGTCTCAGTGTTTTAGGATTGCCGTGGAATTCCCCAGCGGTGTAGACACCACATAAATCTCTCTCTATCTCTCTCTCTCTCTCTCTCTCTCTCTCTCTCTCTCACACACAAAATGGTTTAAGGCAAATTTGACTTTCCAGATCAACCAAACATTCAACTCCATTAGCACCCCAAATTTCAATGTATTGTGAATATGGACACTTAAATAAGGGAGGCTAAATATACTGTTCACAAAAATTAGGGGACATTTAAAAATGCAGTATCCTATAATGAAACAACCTTTAGTTTTTGTGAGCAGTAAAACTACTGATGATTTAAACTAATAATAAAATATACTAAACATAAATATACAAGCTATCATATGCTTGCCTGGCTTTATTTCAAATAGTTGTGGTTATTTCTTACTTAATGAGAAAAATAAATCATTAAAATCATAAGAGATTCTTACTCTTTAGCTATAACGAAGAATATGATTCCTTCACATTCACAAATAAAAACAAAGTAAAAAGAAACTTTAAAAAAACTTCTCCTATTAAATAATTTGGCAAGGGTCTCCTCAAGTTAGTCATTCGATAAATATGACTAAAAGCCTCTTTCAATAAAGCTGACTAAAAGTATTACCTGTTCAAGCTTTTGGAAAGCTTTAGCAACATAGGAAATGTAGTGCCAGTAGTAAATGTGTGTAGTGTGCCCTGTAGTTCTGTTCGAAAATTCACAAAAACTTTAACTTTTTAATAACTTTTAAGCCCTCTAAATCTAAAAGCCCCCTTGGGACACAGCAATACTCACTGGGGCTCATGTTGTCAAATGTCACATTGCCCTACATATTCGGTCATTCTGGTTATTATACATGAATACAACTGCAGACCAGATTTGATTGTACCAATCCATTTTCAGTATTTGAGTAGTGTATAGGACTTGCAAGTAACATTGTTTGTATCTTTGCTTAATCTGTACCTCTTGTTAGTGGATGGACAGTAGTTAAGTCATATAAAATTTGTTAACAAACTTTCTTTTTAAGACTCCCTTAGTCAAAGCTTAGCCCCATATTCATAAATCTCTAGTGGCACCAAAAGAGGAGAATCCACTGATGCATGCTCAATAATCCAAGTAAGAAAATCCCAGAAGTTGAATCTGTTCATCTGGACATACGATTAAACTGATCACCGGTCCCATTGTTATGCAATGGTGCTGCTATCAGTTGTTATGTGAACGTGCTGTATATAAGACTGGGGAAAATTTCCAACAAGCCGAGACTAAAGAAGTCACTTATATGAGTGATGAAACGTTTCTCCCACAAAACTGTAGGTCCAGATGAACAGATTCAACTTCTGGGACACAGCAAGAAAGGCATATGATTCTGTAAGATATTAAGAGTTTTTACGTGAAGCGTATTCTGAGATTTCTTTGACCTATCCAATCAAAGCAAATTAGAATTTTAAGTGTATTGACAATATTCACAACAAGGAAAAGCAAGATATCTACACCACAGATCAAACCGACATTCAAATGGATTGCGGCTAATGCTAAACAGCCCACTGTAATAACACGACAAAGTTTATTTCGCATTTTGGTCACTAGATGACGCTG
Source organism: Parotocinclus cesarpintoi (assembly GCA_034780495.1). Taxonomy (NCBI): domain Eukaryota; kingdom Metazoa; phylum Chordata; class Actinopteri; order Siluriformes; family Loricariidae; genus Parotocinclus; species Parotocinclus cesarpintoi. Next base: position 9,809 of record JAUZSV010344143.1, on the reverse strand, counting down.
TTTAGCACTTTCAATATTTATATAAATAAGTGAGAAACGTCAGGCAGGTTGCCAGGCTCGGAGCAGCACTAAGAGCAGAATCTGTTACCGAGGACAACAGAGCACTGCGCTTCTTGCCTCCGGTTTCGTACTACAGTGATACAGATCTCGACGATGTTACCACAGGAAAGCAGCTCTCACTGCCCATACAAGGTAAGAGAAGTGTCATTTTCAATATTAATAAGTAGTAATGTAATCTATAAATACAAGGGTAGTACTAAGTTAAAGTTATTTTTTAGTGCTTACTCTTATAGCTAGCATCAAGCATATTGTTTTTGCATCAAATTTTTTGTAACATTTTTTTTTCAAAAAATAAGGGTTATTTTAAAATGGATAGGAAGCGATTAAAAGAAGCATTCGATATTATTTCAGTAAACAAGATGAATCATCAGAAAAGCAAACAAAAAGTCAAATAAAGTTGTGAGACGCAAATTGAGATGAGATGAGATGCCTTGTGATTGAGTACTAAGTGATATATTCATGGGTTGCACAGAAGCATGTCAAACTGGATGAATGTAGCACACATTGACTGTTCAGTAGGGTGTATGGTCACCAAAGACTCTTAAAAACACTGACTGTGATGGGTCATGGAGTGGATCAGATTGTCCAGTGGTTCTTTCCTTGTATTTATTTTGAATTATACCCTAATTTTTAAGAGTAGTGCAATTTTTCATTTGAAACCAAACCTATAGCTACTGCAAATGACTTTGGTTGTCAACAATCTAATTCTATTAAAGCAAAAGCACACAATACACGCACAAACGTGTAGGCCTGCATAAGTCTATTAAAAATAACAAACAAGAGAAATAGATGAATCTTCATAACAACAGTGCTTGTTCTGTGCAGTAGAATATTTGCTTAATATGTATTTAGACCATTTTTAAGTTAAAACAAAAGATTTAAATGTTTATCCAGATTTTTTCAATCCAGGCTAAAAAACAAAAAAAATCCAGTTAAATGATGGAAACTGGCCCCTTAAATGTTAACTTATGCTTTAGAAATGTATTCTAGGGATTGAGCATAGGGAAATAATAATGGGAAAGGGGTATCAAACAATTTAATTGGAAATTAAAGAAGTCCTTTTCCAAACTGCCCCATAATTCTATGCAGTAGCAAAGCAACAGGTTCAGTATAAGAATAAAACTGTGGGCAAATTATTATACAAGCAATATTATTACACAAAAGCTGTGTTTATGTATACCTCAGTGATTTGAAGCATAATGTATCTACCTTGCTGAACAGAGGTTGATAGCCACACAGTGAGTTAATCTGCCAACTGAAGGCCTCTCTATGGTGCCAAGTGACTCTCAGGACATGGGGAATGGTTCAATCAAAGCCCCTCGGCTGGAAGATACATGCTTAACCCCAGGTATTAAAGAAGCACCAGTGTGGGAGTCATCAGAGCAGCTGAGACTGAGGATCGCATGGCTTGAGGAGGAGCTTGCCCAACGAGACCATGAGCTTAGAGCCCAGGACCTTCAGCTACAAACTCTACAGAAAGAGCTCGAGGCTAAAGTGTGCCAGATTGACAAGCTTCAAGATGCCATAGGCTACAACAGATTGGGACCCTCTCCTGCACTGAGACACAGTCGCAGGCTGCTCAGCTTCATCGATCAGGGCTCAACACGCTTCCACAGGGTGGCTGTGGAGGTGCACCGCCGACTTAAAGCCAAAGAGGGTGTTTCTGCAGAGCCCACATCTGGAAACTTCTGCAATGGCCACAGTGCCCATCAGGTGTCTACAGAGAGAGCATGCATCCACAAAGATTCAGGGTGAGTGGGCATAGAAAGTACAGTGCTACATCTCTGTGGGTCTGAACCTTGTTTTAATGTTTCTTTATTAAGTCATTATTCAAGGTGCTGACTCTCTTGAAGAAGGGAAATAGTAAAAAGCTTTTGGTCAAGGCTTTGTAGTGTCCTGCTTCCAGTTTAGCTCAAAACAGCAGAGATTACCATAACACACTATAAGGGGAATGAAGAGGCTGAATAACACAAAGGACGGTCCATCTGTATGCATGGATGGGATCATTACTGTTTTCATTAAGCAGGCTGTACAAATCTCACTTCTAATTCATTCATAAGTTCAATTTTAGGCTAATGGAGCGACCTTGTTTCTTCAGATGTGGTAATGAGAATAATCTCATTGAAAGAGAGACAACCAATGCAGCATAAACATAAAAAGTACCTATGTATGAAACTGGGAAGCTTTGTGTCTAGTTGGCTGTGTGTAATTGTTTTAAGCACAGTGTTTGTGTTTGTACAGACAATAGAGCTATTAAAATGCATTCGCCATTTAACACTCAACGGAACACGATATACACACTCTATTTTGATTAAAGTATAATAAATAAAGAATAATATAGTGATAACATCTGTGGTGTAACAAGGGGTGTTTCATAATTGTCCTCCATCAGTAAGTTATCACAAGTGCATTTAGTAAAAAAGGTAATAAAGTTTATGTTTTTGTTAATTAGTCCAATCTTACACTGCAGCTATTTGGCATCCCTTCTAAATTGCCTGTATCATGGCATTAATAATAATATGGTCTGAACTTCATCTCTGGATTTTTTTTATGTTTATATCTGTAAATGTTTTTTCTAGCACCAAAAGATTAATCAATGAGGCCATCCTGAACAATGACTTTCTAAAAAAGATAGAGCATCAGCATACACGAGAGATGGTGGACTGCATGTATGAGAAAATCTACACTGCCAACCAGCTTGTCATCCAAGAAGGAGAACCTGGAAACTACCTCTATGTGCTTGCAGGTATTGTACTGTGTTTCTTTTATTTTAAAATATATTCTTAATTTATATAATTTCTGTACTTTCACCTGTGGTTCTGGATGGGTGGTCAGAGGGATTGTTGGAGGTAATGCAAAATGGGAAACTGCTGGGACAGATGCAGCCTGGAACAGCATTTGGGGAGTTAGCAATCCTTTACAACTGCAAGAGGACTGCCACTGTTAAAGGTAAATATGTCACTTAGAGATTAAATCAGATCTGTGTGTTATTTGCCTGAAGGATCTGTATAGTTCTATATAAAACTAGTTTTTTTGTTCTTAGCTGAATGCATGAATAAAGTATGTTAGACCACAGCAATAGAGTGAGGAATAGAATAAACTGTAATATTGTAATGTAGTTTTTGGTATTACTCCCTTTTGCTGCAATGACTGGGTGCGCTTGACCTGGCATGGACTTAATTACAAAATCTGACCGCCCATATTGTCCCAACATGTCTTACACAATATTCCAGTGAGCATCTTGTGATATTACTAAATGCACAGATTTCTATGTCTTCAAGTGATACCCATATCTGCTTCATGGGGTGTAGTTCATGTGACTGTGGAGGAAAGCCCTTGATATTCAGCACTCCTTAATGTTCTTTAGTCTTCAAGTAGGTATTTTGTGGCATTATCCTGCTGCAACATGAATCCTTGTCAAAGTGAAATCTCCCATAATGCACATATTTTTGTGAGCAGTGTATGTATTTTGCTATCTGAAAATACATACAAATGCAAAATAGTCCACGCTAGATAATATAAATATGTATTATATTTTATGTATACCTGTAGCACCATGACTATATTTACACATGCATATGTCCCCATATTTAATGTGACTGTGAATACTGTGCTGGACTAATCATGAATCTAACAAGCTTTCACACTCTTAAGACAGGCTCTTATTTATTTTGTTGGGGCTGTTGATATCAATAGATAATTAAATTCTCATGACAAACAGTGCAGCATATTCTATTGACAAATTACTGAAGTAATTCATTTAAATTAATGTATTCTTTCTTTACATAATTTAATTTTTTAAGTAATAAGGCATTACTTAGTTATATGCCAACTGATTTGTGTATTGTTTTTATTTTTGAAATAGATATGCACATTTCTGTCTAACCTTTGTACTATAAGCATTGTTGTACATTATGTTCTGACAGTTTGCTTTGTGGAATTATTTGTTTATTAGCTGTGACTCAGTCTCACATTTGGGCCCTGGATCGGCAGACGTTTCAGAGCATAATGATGAGATCCACTCAAGCCAGGCATGCGGAGTACTTCAGCTTCCTGCGCAGGTGCAATTTCATGACACAAATACTGCATATACTCACTTGTGATTACTACCGCTGCTAATGTTACACACACACACACCACCGCACAATCACTATGTACCTCTCTCTTTACATGTGGCAGCCGCTTATTTGTTTATTTATCAGTGTATAGTATACAACATTTATCAGTATATAAGCAACCATGTTTCTTCAGTGTTTCTTTACTGAAGGACCTGCCTGAGGAGAAGCTTGCCAAAATAGTTGACTGTCTAGAAATTGTAAGTGTTCAATAGCTTTTTTATTAAATAATTTTCAAGTCAAAATTTTGACATTTAATGCATGTTCTCTATTTGGTTTTGTTGTTTTCACTATGGTTCAGTTTGGTTTTTCTTTTTGATAGGACTATTTTGACAAAGGGGAGTACATTATTCGTGAGGGTGAAGAAGGAAACACATTCTTCATTATAGCTAAAGGAGAGGTAAGAATCTCTAGGAAGAGTTTGACTTATCTGTTTTTATATGTATCATGCCTTGAGGATGTGCGCATGCTGCATGTATGCATGTGTGAATCATGAATTATGCTTTTAGATGTGGGAAAGTCTTTTTATCACTGGTGCAGGTTTCAGTGACCCAAAGCACAGAGGGCTTCCTTGAGCCTCAGGAAATAAAGACCCTGGGAGAGGGAGATTACTTTGGAGAGAAAGCTCTCATAAGGTTTGATAGAGGATTTATTGCTTTGTTTTTGCACTTGTTTCATTACATGCATCCTTCATTTCTGAACACAAATTTATTTATTTACTAATTTAATTGTAATGCTTCAATTTTGCTTAGTCTGCTTAGTTTCCATCCCATGGTTGACTGTTGTGTACTGAAAGAGCTATTTGAGTGGATGATTGTGGCAGAATCCTAGGCATGTGGGAATTCTTCTTCTGACACTATGACACTATCTAGGAGCAGAATCATACCAAGTTACATGATCTGATATCTCTTTACAGTTGCACAATTGGTTTGTCAATGGTTTATCCATGTGGAAAGTTTTCAGTATTTTTCTTCTTGATTGTCTAGTGAAGATGTTCGATCAGCTAACATCGTTGCTAAAGAGAATGGCACGCAGTGTTTGGTAGTTGACAGAGAGTAAGTGACACAATCACACCTAGTCTTTATATACATCTCTGTATACACACAGACAACCGATATGTCCCTGACATTACCCAACGACTTTCCACAGTACCTTTAATCAGATGGTGGGGACTTACGAGGAGCTGCAAGTGTATCTTCGAGAATATGTGGAACAACTTTCTATCAGTGATGAAAGGAGGAATGCTGTGTAAGCACCACATTTAAACATTCTGCAAAACACTACGGATGGTTTGGCTGAACATCATTTATTATGCAACTGAAGTAGCACAGATTGGAGATACATGCACATATGTACATAACCTTATTTCCCAGAGCCTCAGATAATTGCTAATTGATATGTAGTTTTCTCTTTTCAACAGCTTAGACCTGCATAAATGGTTTCAGCATTTCTAGGCCCAGACTCCCTGGTCTGCAGTGTAGAATTTAGGCTGATGCTTTTAATAATTCAAAACTGTGATACCATGCCAACAGTGTCTTAACTGGATTGTAAGCAACTTATTAGAGATATTTTTGGCCTTACTGACACACTTTCTGCTTGAAGTGATATTGTCTAGCCATCTTTTACTATATTTTGTATATGTATTAGTCTGGTTTAACATGAAGGAAATGTCTGGCACATCTGTTTGTCTATTATTACTTGTCTGTATTGTGACATTTGCAGATCTCAATCTCCACTGTGTGGCCCAGAGGCATCTGATCTGCGCAATTTGTGGGAGAAAGCTGCCTGCTTGTCTAGTAGCTTTTTCCTGAAGGAGCTTCAAATTGTTGCTACGCTGGGCATGGGAGGCTTTGGCCGAGTGGAGCTGGTGAGCTTCCACTTTACTTTCACCTGACAATGTCAGTGACTGAAAATACTGGAAATGTATTATTTGCCTTCATTGCATGCTATATTGCATTACATGCTATATGCAAGTGATTGCAGGCTAGGGTTATTTTATCAACATGAGTTGGACAGTACTTAACCAAGTTTTCCAGTCAGGTTTATTAAGTAAGTTAAAGAAGGATGTGTTTAATGATTGCGAGAGATGGAATGACAGCAGAATTGGCTAATTGCTCTCATTGCAATGTTTCTATGTTCTGAAGTTAAGGGCATAATACAAAGTTTCTTTTGACAGAGTTTTGTTTTTCAAACAATGCAAAGACTATGAACTTTCTACTTTATGTAGATTCTAGACTGCAACTGTCAGGAAACTGATTCTTAAGCATGGATACTGTTTGGGTATCTGTGTCACAGGTAAAGCCTAAAAATGAAGAAGTAGCTTTTGCACTGAAGTGCATTAAGAAGAAGCATATTGTAGACACCAGGCAGCAAGACCATATCTACTCAGAGAAGATCATTCTGCAACAGACCAACTGCAACTTTATAGTCAGGTTGGATTAATTGTACATAATTGCTACCACTTGTAACTATTTGTATGTTTCATATTCTTGGTTAGATTTTTCAAAACACAAAATGGTCTGTTAAAACTAAAAACACTGTACTTAAGGCTAAAATGTATTTGATGCTACCTAAATTCTGTAATAACAGCCACTGTTTTTATGGCTCCTGTCTTGAGATTTGTCTAATCAATTTGGTTATCATGTTTCAGAACAGCATTAATATTCTGAATGTTGATATCCATTAGCTGATGAACCTGATTTACATGGGAAAATTATAGCCACTTCTAGAATGTTACAGAGTATCACTGACCATCCAATTTAGTAAATGGTGTTACGTTTTAGGGAAGAGAGGGATAAAATGGCCCCAATGTACATTTTGGTGTTAGAGGTGGCAAATAAGAGTGGTAGAGACTTTGGGAAGTTGCTAAGGAACAATCTGAAGAATGTCTTTTATTCTTGTACTGTTTACTCTAGCTGGATATTTGCTAGCATCTTGCTGACCTTTTAAGACAAAGGTGCCCAGTTTAATGTGTGCAACTGCATCACATGATGCTATGATGTGTCTTAACTTTTTTGTGACTCAAACTTTCAGATTGTTCCGAACATTTCGGGATAATAAATATGTGTACATGCTGCTTGAGGCCTGTCTTGGTGGAGAGCTTTGGAGCATACTGAGGGACATGTGAGTGTACGTTCATTTTACATTTTACAACCAGCATTCCTAACCAGACAATTATGGTTTGGATGACTGATTTTACTGATAATGTGTCAGCTGCTTATTATGATCTAGGAGTTTCTTTGAGGAGGCCACTGCACGATTCTGTATTGGTTGTGTACTGGAGGCCTTTGATTACCTACATGGAATGGGTGTTGTTTATCGAGATTTGAAGCCAGAAAATCTACTCCTGGATGCAGAAGGCTATGTAAAAATGGTGATTTTCATATCATTCGTACTATTCATACTATTTTTCCTTTTATTCTCAACATGCAGATTGGACCTACTACTGTGGAGATTATAAATACTGTTCACAAAAATTAGGATATATTTTATTTTGGTGAGCAGTGTACAACCATCACAAATATTCTGCTATAGCATTAGCAGAAACCTTCTTGTACAGTGCTTAAGATGGAAACTTGGACAATCTTGAGTGTTCAGAGTAATGGTCTTAAATTTCTTCAACATTACCATATTCTACAGCCTTATTATATGTTATAGGAGAGGACTAATTGTTGTTTTATTTAAAGGAGGTTGTACAAAGTATTAAATGCATGTGTGCCAGTAATTGGGGTACATGTGGGATTGTTAAGTGTAATTATTTTCTGAGGTATTTTTATACTCAGACTGAATTTATGTCTATTAAAGGTTTGATTTTTTAAAATTATTTTTTATTTTCTTTGTTTTGTTAGTGTAAGATAAAACTAATTAACCAAAAGGTGAATTTCTTATAACAATTTATACTCTATATACTTTCTATGTGTCCTCCAGGAATAATTGCGAAGGAGACAGTATAGATTTACAGTGTATGCTTGTAATTTTCCAGACTGATTTTGGCTTTGCTAAGAGAATTGGATTGGGAAAGAAGACATGGACATTCTGTGGAACCCCTGAGTATGTTGCTCCTGAAGTCATTATGAATAAAGGCCATGACTTTGGAGCTGACTGCTGGTCTCTTGGAATCCTGATTTTTGAACTTCTGACTGGAAGGTAAGCATTAACCATATCTGCAGTGGGGAAAATAAGTATTTGATACTGATTTTTCAACTTTTCCCACCTGCAAAGAATGGAGAGGGCTGTTATTTTTATCGTATGTACACATCAACTGTGAGAGATAGAATAGATTTAAAAGATTTTTAAAAAATACATTTGCATTTTATTGCATAAAATAATATTTAATAAAATACCAACCATCAAGAATTCTGGCTCTCACAGACTCTGGCTTTCTGTTAGTTTTTCTT